>CM056389.1:7313649-7340979 GCA_029718625.1 Synaphobranchus kaupii
TAGCCAACGGCTTTGGCTAATCATCACAATCCAGTCTTTTTGTGCTTTTGACATCAAAAAAAAAAATCTGTAGGCTATGAAATATTGGCTGTATTGAAATATTAGCTAATTTGTTTTAAGGTTCCTACTGGGAAATGGATAAGTGTCTAACAGGCTACATCCCAGCACAACGAGACGAACTGACGATGACTGTAACATTGAGAAGAAATGTTTTGTTTTTATCCTATGCTTTGTTGATAAAGCCTATTGGGTCATTCCGTGTCAAATCAACCAGTTTTCTGAAAAGTTCCTGTATGACCCTCTCAGATTTTGATGAAACTCCCTCATAATAATCCATTGTGTGAAAAATTAACACACACAAAATATTTGCCTCATACGACATCGACTGTCGTTTCCGAGATATGGCCTCCTGAAATTTGCTCAAAACCTCAGTTTTTCGCCCTCGTGAGTCGTGAAAATGCGCAAATGTGATTTCTTCAGACTTTGGAAGCTTATAACTTGGGATTGGTAACAGCTATAGAGCTGAAACTTGGTATCCTAACTTACTTTCTTCCAAATTGCAAGAATATGACATCAGAAGTAATGACATTACTTGTACCCCCTTCCCTTTTCAAGTTATATGCTCCCAAAGTAGCCACTTTGTTCAGTCGCACATGTTTTTGGTGATTTTCGAGGTCACCCTGTGCCCATACGAGTGGACATATACATCCCATATCACAGATGTATTATCTATAGGTGTATGTCTATGGTCACAAGCAAGTACAGGCTAATCAATGCATTTGTAAAGGAATGACATCCATCCAAAGTTGGGTCCGGGTGGAAAAAAAGTCAAAAACACAACCGTCCGTCTTGTCAATGGATCACCATGTGGACAGTTAAAACTTTTTCTGAAATTTACACCAGTTAAACAGATATATTAGATCTACTCATCAACCAAATTTCAGCTTTGGTCCTCAACTCCTTCATGGTTAGATAGCATTTTGAATAGTACACATATTTTAACATATCGGGAATTCACATAAGTCTTAAGAGTTACGTTACTACTTAAAAGTGTCAAATTATGTATCAGGCATCAAACAGAATAGTACATGTACTTTAAACCATACACTGATAATGTCAGATAATGTCACTCCACTTCTCCATGCCAATAGTTTTATGTCCTCTTGTGACAACTCGGTTGCAGCCATCAAACCCCTTTCTCTTCTGAAGGTTGTTTTATGGCAAGCATCATTTAACACCAAACCAATACTGCAGTCTGACATGGAAGATGTCCCTGCCATTTTGAGGAGTTTATGAATACTGCTTCCAAAATAAGTGTTATTGCATTGTAGGCCTAGGAAACAAAACTATGCATGGTATAGTAACAGCAGCACACGCATGTTTCGTGGTTAGTAAATATATATAGTTGGGATGTATTCTGTAATCGACGAGGCTCACTGATGGGATCTCAATTCTTGAATGATAGAGCTAGAATGAAATTTACCAAATATTGTTGCCTGGTAATGGGAAATCCCATCATTGCGTAATGGGTTATCCCTGTATTTACCTGACATGGGAAAATCCCACATCTAACAGCTCTAGGCCCTAGGGGGCATCTTAACTTTATTTTATCTATCTCCTGTGATAAATATGCATGTTGTGATCAGAACTTACGCACGTAGATTGGCCGATTTCAAGATTGTATCCCCGAAATTGTGCAAAATTTGTATTTTTCATAATGTGGTCTAACCATGAAGGAGTTGAGTACCAAAGCTGAAAAAGTTTTAACTGTCCACATGGTGATCCATTGACAAGAGGGACGGTTGTGTTTTTGACTTTTTTTCCACCCGGACCCAAATTTGGATGCATGTCATTCCTTTACAAATGAATTAATTAGCCTGTACTTGCTTGTGACCATAGACATACACCTATAGATAATAAATCTGTGATATGGGATGTATATGTCCACTCGTATGGGCACAGGGTGACCTCGAAAATCACCAAAAACATGTGTGACTGAACAAAGTGGCTACTTTGGGTGCATATAACTTGAAAAGGGAAGGGGGTAGATTCGTGCAAAACGGAAGAAAGTAAGTTAGGATACCAAGTTTCAGCTCTATAGCTGTTACCAATCCCAAGTTATAAGCTTCCAAAGTCGGAAAAAATCACATTTGCGCGTTTTCATGACTCGCGAGCGCGAAAGACGGAGGTTTTGAGCAAATATCTCGGAAACGAGAGGCTAATTTTTTGTGTGTTCATTTTTCATACAATGGATTATTATGATGGAGTTTCATCAAAATCTGAGAGGGTCATGCAGGGACCACTGGTTGATTTGACACGGAATGACCCTATTGCCCTATTCACACTAGTATTGGTCTACCTGGGGACCTTGTGTGATTTCTAATAATTGCCAAAGGTAGTCTGTGATCTTAATCCCATGCGAATCTGCCAAGTCCGTAATTTGTAAAGTAAAAATTCCACCGCAAATTAGGGCTACCTACCATATTTCGCAAAACACAGATGTCATCTGATATTAGTCCCGTGTGAATCGGCTTTCCGGGTCGAGAATTATGGAGGCTGCAGTTGAAATTATTAATGTGAATTTTGACAACATTTTGGGTGCGGTTCTTAATGCCAAATGTTTTTAAATATAGGCCGGATTTGATCAGTAGGCTACATGTGGCATTGAGTGAAATACAGGCATGGGGGGTTCGGCGGGGTTGTTCCTAAATCACACGAGGTCCCCAGGTAATACTAGTCCAGTGCGAATAGGGCATAAAATTCTGTTAATTTCACTATGCTTTTTGTGATGAATTGCCTGTTAATTTCAGTAACTTTGCCCCACCATTTAGCTTTTGGGTATTAAAAACATGGCTATTGTCAGAGGTTTAACAATGAATTGTTAATTAATTCATGAAAATGACATTAGTTTGGGTCAAAAGTATGGATTGATATCATTGGGGTCATCACTGGAAAGGTTTGTGCACCCCTGCTCTAGATCATGGAGGGTAAAGTTTTGGTAAATTAATACATCTAGAACATGACTTTATTTTTTTTTTATAAATTGAAGAGGGAACTTCCAATGGAAGTCCAAACATTCACAAGCAAAATGGCAGGTTACTGAAATGTCATTTTAATGTACATTACCAATCTCCATTAAGCTCATTAGGATGGCATAATCAGAGTGATGTATGACTCTGGAGATAAGTGTGAGTGCTCATCTGAAGGGCACATGAGATTCATCAATCTTACCACATTAAACACATTTTATCTAAAATTAGATTCTATTGTTTCCAAGTTTTTAGTTATTTGCTTATGAGAATGTTATGGGTTTTTTCCCCCTGCACAATTGTGGCACGCACCTAGGTGAGTTCAAACTGACAGCGTTTAAATATGCATACATTCCCCCCTCATATTTATTATATCAACCACAGAAAATGCGTGTGCAGAAGAGGAGTGTTTCTATGTGGCCCCCGTTTACATATATACCGGGCTCTCCTGAGGTCGCAACCCAAAACGCTCATGCAGTGACCGATTCCCTCTGCTCAGAGTAGCGCCCCCCAGCTCCAAGTGTAAGATCGTAGGTCATGCACAGTCTGAGTCTATTGTCAAAGGGGACAGCTGTGACCGTGCACCAAACCCTTCAACTATTAAATAATTAAAAAGGGACCATGTGACTTGTCTCATTATCTTTCAAAATGCATAATCTTAGGGTAAGATATGGGAGAGATGGGTGCATGGTGAATATGACATAAGCATGATTGGATTTGATGTATTGCACATGGGTGGGGAATGGGGAAATTATAATTAACCTTGAAAAATGTGTTTGGAATTTAAATGTAAAACGGAATCACTGCGAAAATTAATATTGGAGAAAGAACTATTTTAAAAGAAAGGACAATGTGAGTAATGGTGATGAGACCGACCTTGAAATGATCTATTATTAAATATTACTGCATTTTTTAACCTATGGAATTCTCATCTTTTATTCAATAATTTTAATTTCGGCAAGATTGTTGGCTACACCATGTGACCTTTGTCACATAGGCTATGAAACGGTAATATCAACGTTCATTTATCTTGGAGTGGGTAAACGTGCACGTGCCAGGCAGTGGATATGAAAATGAGCTTGCGCAGTGATATACCATCCGGATAGAATGCCGATGGGTGATGGGCGTGACCGTTGTTGCATTCAGTGTTGTAACAATACATTATTCATGTCGGGGTGGGGGAACGTGCAAAAATCGGCGATACATTGGCGTCTTGCTTTAATCAGGAAAGTGTGGTGAAACTGGCGGTAAGTGTTAATTAACCAAAATGAAGAAAAAGTGAGTAAAATCTGGCCACATCCTACCGACATTCTCATCCTACCTTGGTGCTATGCCCACATTTGTCAAACCGGTCCACGTGTCATCGTTTCTTTCGTTGCTGTATAAAAAATAAAAAGCAAAACATTTACAAGAACAATTAAATGATGTTGACGATTAAATGATGAACTCGGGTTAATTGGACATTTATTAGCGATTATTACTGCACATTCAATCACCTCCACGTCTTAAGCACGGTGACGTCATCTTCGGTGCCGGCGCAGAATCAATGACGTACCGTGTGTACCAGCAGCCATGTGTAGCAGCCATGACCAAAATCGTTAGCACGTCGTTAGAAACTTTAGTTTTCTGTGTCTAGGTAGCGGGCGTTGCATACTTTTGGGAATCGGTCAACAGTTTTCATTCGAACTCTCTGGAATCTGACTGCACTCCACATCAACTTCTATTATAAAGGCAAGTGCACGGAGCGCACTTAATGTGAAAATGACAGTTTATAATATAGCTAACGTGCACTTTAGCTAATAGTTGCCAAATTGGCAAATAATTTGCTTGCTAGTTAGCTTTATTTCCCGGATAGCTAGATCTCTATCTTTGTGTGCAAGACTGATTTAATTGAGTAGTTAACGTTTGCTTGTTAAAATATGTTTTATCTTGAAGCCAAGCATATATGGCTTAATAGTAAAGTGCTACATAACTCAATCAACAACTACAGTTAATACATTCATGGAAGTTCGTTCTCAGTCTGGCTAGTTATCTAAACTGTAACGTTAGATGGCAACATCTCTCTAGTTAGATACCGTATGTGCAGTAGCTCGGTTTGCGATTTGGTTGCGACTTAAGCTCAGTAACGACAGCTGGAAAAATACGGTTAACGTTAGATGAAATTTTTCTAAGCTAACAGCATACAGAAACCAGAGCGCTGATCATTAGCGTTCTAGATTGAGAATGGTGAAGTGTCTAAATGGCCGAAGCAGTGTTGTTGCTGCTCTAATTATAGCTTAAAACACCAACATGATAACACTGAACTGATTACAGATGACCATCGTTTTCACTCCGCTAGCTAAGCTAGTTCACCGTGATTTATTCACCGTTGCAGGATGGCCCTTAACAAATCCATGCACCCCAGAAATCGATACAAAGACAAGCCTCCGGACTTTGCATACCTGGCTTCCAAGTACCCGGAGTTTCAGCAGCATGTACACACCAACCTCACCGGGCGAGTCGGGTAAGTTGGCGCCTTTCCATCCCGTTGTCAAGGTAACAACGTACCTCCTTAGCGCGAGCCAGTGCACAGTGGTGACGCAGTCCAGTCCACACGAACCCGGCTTAAAATAAATCAGTTCTAGTGTCCCTGGCTGGCTCAACTAAGATATGTTGTGCTGTAACAGGGTGAATAGTCATATCTGTCGCGGTGTAACAGGTGTGAATTTTCATAATCTGTTGTGGTGCAGCAAGCTTCCCGCTGTGAAATCCGCCCATCTGTAAAAAAAAAAAAGGGTGATTGATTCACCCTTCCCATCTCGTTTACTCACACCATTAGCCTGTCATAAACGTGACTGTAATTGGAGAGCTCTGCCGTCATCACCACCTGACATATAGTAGCTGTAGCAATGTATTGGCTATAATGATGTCGCAGATACACTACTCACAAAAAGTTAGGGATATTCGGCTTTCGGGTGAAATTTCAGGATGAACCTAAAATGCACTATAACCTTTACAGGTGAAATTAATTTGACCTTCTCTAAACTTTTGAATGCACATGTCCAACTATTCAATGTTTCAGTACTTTTTGCACAACTTGCTGTTCTCTAACAAGGAGCTGAACGGCAAAATTCACAACAGTTGTTTGATCCATGAATCGACCAATAAATTTCCTGGTTCAATTAGAATTGGTATTTAAACAGTCCTCTTCATCATGCTGTTCACATTTTGACATCATGAGACCAAGACGACACCTAACAATTGATCAACAGTACCTCGCCATTGCGAGGCTTCAAACAGGATGTTCTCAGAGGGAAGTGGCCACTGAGCTTAGAGTGTCACAGAGTGTCAACAGCAGGTTGCAACAGAGATACAGAGAGACTGGAAGAGTCACAGAAAGGCATAGAAGTGGACGTCCTTTGGCCACATCCCACACTGATGACCGCTTCATTGTGAACAGTGCCCTGTGGAACCGGATGATGAATGCCACTCAACTCGAGGCACATTTAAGGGAGGTGAGAGGCACCCAAGTGTCACGTCAGACCATTCGAAACCGTTTACATCAGCGTGGTCTGCGTGCTAGACGACCTGCAAGGGTACCTGACCACACCACCAGGCACAGGCGTCATCATCTTGCATGGGCCAGGGAGCATTTACGCTGGACGAGGGACCAGTGGGCCTCAGTGCTGTTCTCTGATGAAAGTCGATTCACGTTGAGCAGAAATGATGGCCGCCAACGATGTTGGAGACGTCAAGGAGAGCGCTATGCATCAGCCACTGTTGTCACCAGACGACCCTTTGGTGGTGGCGGTGTTACAGTGTGGGCAGGTGTGTCTAGTCAATACAGAACTGCCCTACACTTTGTGAATGGTACAGTGACAAGCCCATACTACCTGAATAACATCATTAATCCAGTCATTGTGCCCCTGCATGAACAACACAGGCCTAATTTCATCTTCATGGACGACAATGCTCCAGCTCATCGAGGTCGCATCATTAGGGAAAGGCTGCTGGAGACTGGGGTACCTCAAATGGAGTGGCCTGCACTTTCTCCAGACCTGAATCCCATAGAAAACCTATGGGATCAGCTGACTCACCGTGTAGAGGCTCGTAACTCTGTACCCCAGAACCTCAATGACCTGAGGGCCGTCCTTCAAGAAGAGTGGGATGCCATGCCTCAGCAGACAATAAGTCGACTTGTGAACAGCATGAGACGTCGTTGTCAAGCTGTAATTGATGCTCAAGGGCACATGACAAGTTATTGAGACATTGACATTTTTGTTGTGGTATACCCACCACTGTTGTTGGCTTTTGTTTCAATAAATTGTTTGAGATGAGGAAATCACCATTGCATGCTTCTACTTAAATGCCCTACTTTCCTGATACGTATAATATCACTGTAGCGTGAACTTACATTTTCCATAAATTTCACCCGAAAGCCAAATATCCCTAACTTTTTGTGAGTAGTGTATAGTGGCTGTAATGGATAGTATCTGTAAATGGTCTACTGATTTACTGACGGCTGTGCTGTAATGCATATATGCATATATTGACTGTAATGATGGAATGGATATGGTGGTGATTATAGTGTTTTGGAGTATTCAATCTTAACTGAACTGGCGAACTTGGAAAAGCAGGGACTGACTGCACTGATCTTCTGTGTCTGTTTGGATTTTGGAGGGAGCGTTTTCCCGCTCTTTTGTGATCAGAACCCAACCTCATTTACTGCATGTTTGACTAACTGCTTTACTCAAACGCTTCGCCTCTGTTCTCCTCTCGGCTTGGCTCGTCTACGTTTCTACGGGGATTTGGGTCATGTGACGTGGCCCAGCGGAGTCTGCTCTGCTCCTGACCTCAGCTGCTGCTTCCTGAATCTGCCTGGTTGCCAGGGGCAGCAGGTGTGCGTCTCGGTCTCCAGCGAATAGGGTGGAGGAGGGGGCGGGGCTTTGCAGTACTCCCACAGTGGGAGGTAGTGCTGGAGGCAGAGTCGAGAGTGTGCTCTGTCTGTAAGCTGTGAGTGG
The DNA here is from genome assembly GCA_029718625.1 of Synaphobranchus kaupii. Taxonomy (NCBI): domain Eukaryota; kingdom Metazoa; phylum Chordata; class Actinopteri; order Anguilliformes; family Synaphobranchidae; genus Synaphobranchus; species Synaphobranchus kaupii. The sequence goes on from CM056389.1 coordinate 7,321,679, forward strand.
GACAGAGAGCGCTGTGGTGGGGATTGGGGGGTGGGGGTGGAGCTGCCTGAGGGGGGTGAGGGGGGGGGCGGGCGGTGGGGCAGGTGGAGGAGAGAGGGAGGAGGGGGTGGGGGGCACAGGGCTGCTGATGGTGCCGTTGGGCGATGGACTCAGCTGGACTGATCGGGAACTGGAATTCCTGTGGACCTCAGAGCCTGGGGTTAACCTACACACACAAACACACACACACACACACACACGCCGGACAGGCAGACGTACACACAGACGCCCAACAGACACACATGCCAGATGAAAACATGCACACACACACACACACGTACACACACCGGACAGACACGCAAATCCCAAACAGACATGCACAGAAACTCCAAACAGAAGGACACACACACACAGAACGTGGCCACAGTGCAGGTGCTGGAGAGAGACAGGTGTTGATGGGGGGGTTTAGGGGTCTGAAGGATATTGGCATTTGAGAGATGGCGGTGTGTGCACCCCTGATGTGAGATGGACAGGATGCAGACAGGCTAACGAGCTCACGGCTCCCAGCTCACAGCTCTGCCAGCTCTGGCCCCCTTTGATGATGCGATTTGAAAGGGACGTCACGTCGGTCAGACCTTCCTTAGGATTCCTAATAACGGAGATGCTAAAGACTCTCACATCGCCTCAGCATATCATCATCTCACATCGCCTGCCCTCCTATCTCATTATCTCCTATCTGACACACACAGACTTGCACGTGTGCTCGCGCACACACACATACCTCACACGCACACACACACCTCGCGCACATACACACCTCACGCACACACACCTCACGCACGCACACCTCACGCACGCACACCTCACATGCACACACACACACACACACACACCTCACACGCGCACACACACACACACACACCTCACACGCGCGCACACACACACACACACACACCTCACACACACAAACGCAGATGCACAGAGATTGAGCTAATTTGAGTGAGCAGACTAAAGGTTTTGTTTAGTCTGTTTGTTGTGAGTTGTAAAAGCAGAGCAGTTAGTGTTTGACGATGAAGGCAGGTGAGCTTTGGTTGGATCCCTGCCCCCCCCCCCCCCCCCCCAGGGGGGGCTCCACCCTCCAGTGACTCAGCCTGTGATGGAAAGCTGTGGTCGGCGTTGAAATGGCTTCCCTCTCCGCTTCGATCGTGCCTGCACCTTGATCTAGTGTTCTGGTCCTGGGGGGTGGGGAGCTTGGAGGACGGTGGGCGGAGCCTCACATTTTCCTCTTTGAAGGAGGAGCACCTGCAGCCAGACTGAGGGGAGAGAGTGGGGGGTGGGGGGGTGTGAGAGAACGGAGGTATAGAGGAGCTGATGATCCTAAAGAGGTGAAATGAATGAGGCTGGAGATGAGAGCGTTTCTGAACCCTAGTCTCTGTCCCTGGGCTGTTATTCTCAGAGATTCAGCACTTTAAACCTTGTCTAGTGGTATTTGTGTGGTTAGACCTGGTCAGTGTGTGTGTGTGACTGTGTGAGTGTGAGTGTGAGTGTGAGTGTGAGTGTGAGTGTGAGTGTGTGTGTGTGTGTGTGTGTGTGTGTGTGTGAGAGAGAGTGTGTGCGTGTGCGTGTGTGTGTGTGTAGGGGGCACGGATGTCTATCTGAGGTGGTCTGTCAGCTCAGCACTTTGGTTCATAATCGCCCGTCATGGCTGACTGCAACAGTGACCTACATCACACATCTCTCCCTCTCTCTTCTTTCTCCCTCTCTTTCTCTACCTCTTTCCTTTCTCCCTCTCTCTCCTTTCTCCCTCTCTCTCTCTTTCTTCTCTCCCTGCTCTCTCATCCTCCACCTCATTTTCTGTCTTATTGTGTTTCTATCTTTCATTCTCTTTGTCCATTTCCCTCTTTCCATCTCTCTTCTCACCTCTTACTCATCCTCTGCTTTGTGTGTGATGATGATGATGATGATGATGAGTATCATCTGATAAAAGTTTATCATCGGTGTGATTATTGGCGTTATTGGTCTTGTAGTGACAGAGGTTGTCATGGTAACCTCCTCCAGGTAACAGTGGCATTATTAATTCCCTGCCTTGTCCCCCCCCCCTCCCTGTGATGACATCATCACATCCTGCCCCCCCCCCCCCCCCCCCCTGTAAGTGGTTTCTACGGAGACGGGAGCACAGTGTCTCTGGTGCAGCTTGCTGGGGAGACTGATGGGGTTCTAATTATAGCGGACAGCCCTGTGGCGTGGACGGGAGTCACTCTTCACACACTCACACACACACCTGACATACCCGGTCGTTCCCCTACACTCAGACCAACCTGAGCTTTCAACCGGACTCACCTGGTCTTTCACACACTCACAGACTCACCTGAGCGTTCTCATATACTCACACACACACCTGACATACCCGGTCGTTCCCCTACACTCAGACCAACCTGAGCTTTCAACCGGACTCACCTGGTCTTTCACACACTCACACACACACCTGAGCGTTCTCATGTACTCACACACACACCTGACATACCCGGTCGTTCCCCTACACTCAGACCAACCTGAGCTTTCAACCGGACTCACCTGGTCTTTCACACACTCACACACACACCTGAGCGTTCTCATATGCTCACACACACACCTGACATACCCGGTCGTTCCCCTACACTCAGACCAACCTGAGCTTTCAACCGGACTCACCTGGTCTTTCACACACTCACACACACACACCTGAGCGTTCTCATATACTCACACACACACACCTGACATACCCGGTCGTTCCCCTACACTCAGACCAACCTGAGCTTTCAACCGGACTCACCTGGTCTTTCACACACTCACAGACACACCTGAGCGTTCTCATATACTCACACACACACCTGACATACCCGGTCGTTCCCCTACACTCAGACCAACCTGAGCTTTCAACCGGACTCACCTGGTCTTTCACAGACTCACCTGAGCGTTCTCATATACTCACACACACACCTGACATACCCGATCATTCCCCTACACTCAGACCAACCTGGGCTTTCAACCGGACTCACCTGGTCTTTCACACACTCACACACACACCTGAGCGTTCTCATGTACTCACACACACACCTGACATACCCGGTCGTTCCCCTACACTCAGACCAACCTGAGCTTTCAACCGGACTCACCTGGTCTTTCACACACTCACACACACACCTGAGCGTTCTCATATGCTCACACACACACCTGACATACCCGGTCGTTCCCCTACACTCAGACCAACCTGAGCTTTCAACCGGACTCACCTGGTCTTTCACACACTCACACACACACCTGAGCGTTCTCATATACTCACACACACACACCTGACATACCCGGTCGTTCCCCTACACTCAGACCAACCTGAGCTTTCAACCGGACTCACCTGGTCTTTCACACACTCACACACACACCTGAGCGTTCTCATATGTTCACACACACACCTGACATACCCGGTCGTTCCCCTACACTCAGACCAACCTGAGCTTTCAACCGGACTCACCTGGTCTTTCACACACTCGCACACACACCTGAGCGTTCTCATATGCTCACACACACACCTGACATACCCGGTCGTTCCCCTACACTCAGACCAACCTGAGCTTTCAACCGGACTCACCTGGTCTTTCACACACTCACAGACTCACCTGGTCTTTCACACACTCACAGACACACCTGGTCTTTCACAGACTCACCTGGTCTTTCACACACTCACAGACTCACCTGAGCGTTCTCATATACTCACACACACACCTGACATACCCGGTCGTTCCCCTACACTCAGACCAACCTGAGCTTTCAACCGGACTCACCTGGTCTTTCACACACTCACAGACTCACCTGAGCGTTCTCATATACTCACACACACACCTGACATACCCGGTCGTTCCCCTACACTCAGACCAACCTGAGCTTTCAACCGGACTCACCTGGTCTTTCACACACTCACAGACACACCTGAGCGTTCTCATATACTCACACACACACCTGACATACCCGATCGTTCCCCTACACTCAGACCAACCTGAGCTTTCAACCGGACTCACCTGGTCTTTCACAGACTCACCTGAGCGTTCTCATATACTCACACACACACCTGACATACCCGGTCGTTCCCCTACACTCAGACCAACCTGAGCTTTCAACCGGACTCACCTGGTCTTTCACACACTCACAGACTCACCTGGTCTTTCACACACTCACAGACACACCTGAGCGTTCTCATATACTCACACACACACCTGACATACCCGGTCGTTCCCCTACACTCAGACCAACCTGAGCTTTCAACCGGACTCACCTGGTCTTTCACACACTCAGACACACCTGAGCGTTCTCATATACTCACACACACACCTGACATACCCGGTCGTTCCCCTACACTCAGACCAACCTGAGCTTTCAACCGGACTCACCTGGTCTTTCACACACTCACAGACTCACCTGGTCTTTCACACACTCACAGACTCACCTGGTCTTTCACACACTCACAGACTCACCTGGTCTTTCACACACTCACAGACCCACCTGGTCTTTCACACACTCAGACTCACCTGGGGGGTATTTCACGAAGCGCGGTTATGCTGTAAACCTGGCTTATTTCAGTAAGTCTGGATAGGTTCTCGGATAACTCTGTTTCACGAAGCAAGCTTGACTAGATGCCAGTTATGTTGCAAAGGCAACATATGCGTTGGGGCTCGCCATACTGACGAGGCTGAGCTGTGCTTACCCTGCATTGGTTTATTTTTATTAACAACTACAACAATGACGTTTTAACTTTTAATTGTATATGTTTATCATTCTGTATCTGTATGTTGGCAGACACAAAAGCAGTTAATGCTGTAAAACGAAAGCTGAAGTGTTTTAAAAGCTAAATTGTCTAAAAGTCATATTTGTTTACTGTTCACAATGTGGGTCGCGTGTGAGCTGCCATGATGATGTGATCTTCCTAGTCGGGGTTGTTGATTTCCGACATGGAACTCCTAGTTGGAAGGGAGTTTTATTACTTTTTCCCTCGTCAGATATCGGGATTCCTGGTTGGAAATGAAAAAAACGAATGCAGCATTAATTCAGTTGCTGTGCTCATGGGCTGTACTAAAAACATCCGGCTCTCTGTGAAAGTTATGTCTTCAGGGGGGGAACTTGGAGTTTTGAATTTAAGTTCCGCACACACAAAAAAAGTTCTGCAGGTGCGTGGTTAAAGCTAGACTATTCATTCGGCTCACAACCTGCACCGACCCGAAAGCCATGTACTGAACGGTTCTGTACGAATACGTGTACCGTTACACCCATAATTTGTATAGAAGATCTGCAACTCTGATTGCCTCTTCACTAGGGGTGCAACGAATAATCGACGTAGTCGACGAAAATCCATGACCAAATTAGTTGCCAACGAATTTAATTGTCGATTCGTTGGTGACGTCATCGCGTGTGTTTTTCACGCTATGGAGCTGAATTAAACACCGGAGCTGATGATGGAAGTAGCTAAGGAGTGAGACCTCTTGCTTCCTTCTCATATTTGTTGAACTACGGTCCGTTACACCACTACTGTTGGCCTAATATGATAGTCCAGTAATAGGTTTTTTGTACTGCAGCCGCCCTATAAATTTAAAATGTATGTTGTATTGATGCCAGAAATATGCTTTGATTAAGGGAAAACCGCTCTAGTTTTGTTATATTTTATTGCTGCTACTTTGCCTGTCCTTGGTTTTAAATTTTGACAGAAAAAATGGATATTGATTTTTATTCATCTTTTGTATCAGCAGCAAAGTTCATTAAAAGACGTATTTTTTAATTAAGTATTCATCTTTATTGTCCTCATTGTTAGTTAGCACATGCCTAAAACAACCTCAAGCTAAATTTAAAAGCTGATCGCTAAATAAGAGCCATTGAGTAATTGTGCGATTCGTAATCAGAATAGTCGATTATTCGTTTCAATAATCGATAGATTAATCGACTATCAAAATAGTCGTTAGTTGCAGCCCTACTCTTCACCAACATTTTGATTTGTATTCCGGTCCTTTTTGTCCTACTGTGATTGCTCCTAAATAGCTACACAACAAAAAGTAGCCTACTATTAAAATACTTTTTTTAATTGAGGAGATGCAAAGCACGTAGCACTGATTGCGCAATAGGACTAACGTGCGCATTTATGCGCTCGGCAATCGATTCCCAGGCTGCGTCTCTCGCTTTATTAATTACTGTGGCGTTGCCTTTTTTGTAATTGTAGACTTGTAATCTTCATAAAACTGCATAATGAGTTCCTGTTCCCCAGCTGTAAACGACACGGTACGTTATTTTGCCAATGTACTCTGATCGAATGTTTAAATTGACATTCACTGTTTAAATAGTCCATGAACGCGCACGTAAATTAGTTCCCCAAACCTGGCTTTCATCAGGCTTGAATTAGCTTCAACTCTTGAGCTGCAATCTAGCTTCGTGAAACGGAATTTATCCCAGCTGTCTAACCTGGCTCATTGAAGCCCGGCTTATTTTAGTAAGCCTAGATTTTCTTAGCCAGCTTCGTGAAATGTCCACCTGGTCGTTCACATCGACTCAGACACACCTGATCTTTGACTGTTCTACTCTAGCACCTACACTGTGAAAACCTGCACACACACGACTGGGAGAGAGGGAGAGATGGGAAAGGATAGATCTGTAACCCTCTGTGCTTTCCCCCTGTCTGAATAAAGTGGAATCATTATTTTCATTAATAATATGTGTATATAAATAATGAATTGAATTCTTATTTTAAAATACAGAATTTAAGTTAGACAATTAACATCAATGCATGATAAAATGACCAGGCTTAACTGCTTTGCCCTTTTTGTGAGTGAGTGAAAATTAGAGTTAGGCCTGAGTTGCATTCGCACTGAACATTTCAATTCAATTCAATTCAATTTTATTTGTATAGCGCTTTTTACAGAGAACTGTCACAAAGACGCTGCACAGGGAAACAGAAGGAAAATTGGAAAAAGGAAGGGAAAAAAACTCCCCAGTGGGAAGAAATCTCGGAAGGAACCCGGCTAGAGAGGGGGTGCCCATCCTTCGCTGGCCGGCCCGGTTTAGACTAAAGGTGGACTGAATGGTAATAGTCAATTCAATAATCAGTTCAATCATCAGTTCAAAGGGGGCGGGATGATGCATCTGGGACTCCGGTTGCATGAAGTCGGGAGGATAAACCAAAGGAGGGACGGGTCCGAAGCAGTCTGCAAACTCAGGGTGAGGGGCATAACTGGAGCAGTCTGCAAACTCAGGGTGAGAGGGGGACGGGCCGGAGTAATCTGCAGCTCAGGGTGAGAGAGGAAAAGAGAAGGTTAGCCCCCCCCCCCCTAGCCCCCGACATCCTTAACTATAGGATTGACTAAAGAGGTACGTTTTTAGCCTACACTTAAAGACAGAAAGTGTGTCTGCAGCCCGTACATACATGGGAAGATTATTCCATAAGAAAGGGGCTCTGTAAGAGAAGGCTCTGCCACCCATTGTAATTTTAGATATAATAGGAATTTTCAAATAGCCAGCATTTTGAGAGCGAAGTAATCTAGGAGGACAGTAAGGAATGAGTAAGTCACTCAGATATTCAGGGGCCAAGCCATTTAAAGCTTTAAACGCTAGAAGTAAAATCTTGTAGTCAATTCTGAATTTGACAGGCAGCCAATGAAGAGTTTTGAGCACCGGGCTGATATGCTCCCATGTCTTGGTTCTAGTAAGAACCCTAGCAGCTGCATTCTGTACAAGTTGGAGGCGATTCAGGGCTGAGCCAGTGCAACCAGACAATAATGCATTGCAGTAATCGAGTCGAGAGGTTACAAAGGCATGAACCATTTTTTCAGCATCCTCCAGGGACAACACCTTCCTTAATTTAGATATATTCCTCAGGTGGAAGAAGGCCATTCTTGTGATATTGTTAATATGGGGCTGAAAGGAGAGATCTGAATCAATAATTACACCAAGGTTTTTAACAACCTTGTTAGGGGAGACAGAGAAGCAATCTAAATTTAAGGGAAGCTGTAAGAATTTATCTCGAAGGGATTTGGGACCTAATACTAATATCTCAGTCTTATCTGAGTTCAATAAGAGGAAATTTTGGGTCATCCAGGCCTTTACATCTTTGAGACAGGTCTCTAGTTTAGACAACTGGTCAACTTCACCTGGCTTAACTGATATATAAAGTTGTGTGTCATCTGCGTAGCAGTGGTAGTTAACACCATGTCTGCTTATAATGTTCCCAAGAGGGAGCATGTAAAGAGAAAAGAGCAGAGGACCCAAGACCGATCCTTGTGGTACTCCAAAGTTCACCTTAGAAAATTCAGAGGACTGACTGTTTACCCTAACAAACTGGGATCTATCATAGAGATAAGATTTAAACCACATAAGAGCATGCCCGGTAAGACCAACTAAATTTTCTAACCTGCAGAGGAGAATATTATGGTCTATAGTATCAAAGGCAGCGCTCAGGTCAAGTAAAACAAGAATAGAAATACAGCCACAGTCCAGGGAGAGGAACAAGTCATTCATTACTAGGGCAAGGGCGGTCTCGGTGCTATGGTGCTTCCTAAACCCAGATTGAAACCTCTCATACACATTATAAGTATGTAAAAATGAAGAAAGCTGTTGCGCTACACATTTCTCAAGAATCTTTGATAAAAATGGGAGGTTTGAAATGGGTCTATAATTGGCCAGGACAGTGGGATCCAAATTTGGTTTCTTAAGTAGTGGCTTGATTTCTGCCAATTTTATCATGTAGTAATTGCCAGAGAAGGACAGAATTAACGGAAATATCCTGTAGTTTGTTATTTTTATCTCATGCGTTTGGGATGGGGCTCCTCGCCTGCGGAACACGCAGAAAGGGCGGGGTCGTGCACGCTTAGCGGGATTGGCGGAGCTGCAGCTGGGTTGCGTGCTGTGCGGTATAACGAGATGGCGGTCATGTCGCTTGGTGTGTGAAAGGCACACGCCTGTGATCGCGCACACGCATGATCAGTGGGGTCGTTAAGCACGCTGTCCCCACGGCGAGCCTGTCACATGCGTGCGTGCGTGCGTGCGTACGCGTGCGTGCGTGCGTGCGTACGCGTGCGTGCGTGCGTGCGTGTGTGTGTGTGTCCGACCAACCAACCAACAGCAGTGCCAAGGAAACAGCTCTGCGAGACCTTTGACAGTGAAGGTCATAACAGCTCTTTCTCCTCTCTTTCTCCTCTCTTCCTCTCTCTGTCTCTCGCTCTCCCTCCCCACCCCTCTGTCTGTCTCTCTCTCTCCCTCCCCACCCCTCTCTCTGTCTCTCTCTCTCCCTCCCCACCCCTCTCTCTGTGAAACACACCCCCTCCCTCCTCCAATCCACACCTGCCAGTGAACACCGCCACACCCAGAGAGGTGTCAGACAGAACCTCCCCGCTAACCGCCTAATTACATCTGCAGCCATGATCTTACACACACGCGTGCGCACGCCATAGGGGTGCACGCACGCAGAAATACACACGCACACACACACAAATACACACGCACGCAGTGTCGTCCTGAATGAATTACACACACACACACAAAAGGTAATATGGCTGGTAAAATGTTGAAAATGGCTGGTCATTTTCAGAATCCACAAGCCACTCTGGCCAATGGGTGAAAAAGTAAATTTCATGCCCTGGTCCTCATGCGCTCATCTGCATGCTCTGTGTGCGTGTGCGTGTGCGTGCGTGTGCGTGTAGGCTGAATTTTAAGGACCCAGAGGCGGTGCGGGCGCTCACCTGCACGCTGCTGAAGGAGGATTTTGGGCTCAGCATCGAGATCCCTCTGGAGCGACTCATTCCCACCGTCCCGCTAAGACTCAACTACATCCACTGGGTGGAGGATCTGATCGGGGCGGCCGGAGACGCCGCAACACGCCGGGGCATCGACATCGGTACACACACCGCCTTCTGAAAGAGAGAGAGAGAGTGTGTGTGTTTGTGTGTGTGTGTGTGTGTGTGTGTGTGTGTGTGTGTGTGTGTGTGTGTGTGTGTGTGTGTGTGTGTGTGTGTGTGTGTGTGTGTGTGTGTGTGTGTGTGTGTGTGTGTGTGTGTGTGTGTGTGTGTGTGTGTCTCTGTGTGTCTCTGTGTGTCTCTGTGTGTGTCTGTGTGTGTCTGTGTGTGTGTGTGTGTGTGTGTGTGTGCGCGGCGCGCGCGCGTGTGTGTGCGTGCGCGCTATCAAGGCTGCATTAGTGCTGTCATGCCTGTGATGGATTGAGGTGATCTGAGGTAATCTGACCTGTCTGGAGCCCTCAGACCCTCCTGTCTCATGTGTGTGTCACGTTAAACCCACTAATGTGACCCCCCCCCCCCCCCCCCCCGCCCCCTTCTCTGCAGGGTTTGTCCTGCTTAAGAACATGCAAAACCACACAAACATTTTGTGTAGGTATGTGTGCATGCATGTGTGTGTTTATATTACTTTGTGGGGACACTCAGGTACTGGCGCTTCCTGTATTTACCCGCTGCTTGGCGCCACCATGAACGGCTGGTTCTTCCTGGCCACTGAGGTGGATGATATCTGCTTCAACTTTGCCAAGAAGAACGTGGAGCACAACGGCTTGTCTGACCTCATCAAAGGTGAGCAGACTAAGAACTACAAGTGTTTGTGTTGTTAGTCAGTAGTAATTTGTCATTGTCCAGTAGTGGTCAGTAATTATGTCTGTCATTTGTCAGTAGCAATGCATGTTGTTGGTCATTTATGGGCAGTAGTTGTGTTTGTCATTGGTCTGTAGTTCTGTGTGTAGTTCCACAGTAGTAATGTGTAAATTGCTCTGGATTAGAGTCAGTAGTTTGTGAGTGTCGTTTGTCAGAAGTGGTCAGTAGTTCTGTTTGTGTCGTTGGTCAGTAGTTCTGTGCATGTCGTTGGTCAGTCGTTGTCATTAGTTCTGTGTCATTGGGCAGTGTGGCCAGTAGTTCTGTGTCATTGGGCAGTGTGGTCAGTAGTTCTCTGTATTTCATTGGTTAGTGTTCAGTAGTACTGCGAGTCGCCGGTCAGTAGTTGCCAGTAGTTCTGTGTATGTCGTTAGTCCGTAGTTGTCCGTAGTTCTGTGTGTATCGTTGGTCAGTAGTTGCCAGTAGTTCTGTGTATGTCGTTGGTCAGTAGCTGTCCGTATTTCTGTGTGTATCGTTGGTCAGTAGTGGTCAGTAGCTTGGTGTATGTCGTTGGTCTGTAGTTGTCAGTAGTTCTGTGTTTCGTTGGTCGTTTGTGGCCAGTAGTTCTGTTTGTCGTTGGCCAGTAGTTCTGTTTGTCTCGTTGGCCAGTAGTTCTGTTTGTGTCGTTGGTCAGTAGTTCCGTTTGTGTTGTTGGTCAGTAGTTCTGTGCATGTCGTTGGTCAGTAGTGATCATTAGTTCTGTGTATGCCGTTGGTCAGTAGTTCTGTGCATGTCGTTGGTCAGTAGTGGTCATTAGTTCTGTGTATGCCGTTGGTCAGTAGTTCGGTGTATGTCGTTGGTCAGTAGTTGTCAGTAGTTGTCAGTAGTTCTGTGTTTCGTTGGTCGTTTGTGGCCAGTAGTTCTGTTTGTGTCATTGGTCAGTAGTTCCGTTTGTGTCGTTGGTCAGTAGTTTTTTTTAATTTTATTTATTTATTTTTATTTTTTATTTTTATTTATTTCGGCATGTGTATGATCACATTGCATCACATTTCTGAAATATTCATTTAACAAATACATTTCCTGCCGAAAAGGGATACGGGAAAAAAGCAGCCTGCCTATCAATGTCCCGCCCCATTTCCCTCACGATTTTAAATGTTCATATTATACATTTGATTAAAACTGATATTTTTAGTATCACAACAGCATAGCTAAGTTTTCTTTATAGCAAAATTGATCAAGAAGGAAAGAAAAAATAAAATAAAATAAAATACTCTAAAGTAAAACAAACCGGATTTTTACAGTCAGATTATTAAAGTCCAATTAAGTAGGTTTAAATGTGCATGTCATACATTGGTCAAACAATTTGTTTCAATGTTCATATTATACATTTGATTAAAACAGATATTTTTAGTATCATAACATCATAGCTGAGTTTTCTTTATGGCGAAACTGATCAGGAAGGAAAGAAAAATAAAATAAAATAAACTACTCTAAAGTAAAACAAACCAGATTGTTAAAATCAAAATTTAAAGTAAAGTACATCATGACATTGTTTTCATTTCATGATAACCCCCTATTTTTCAGACTTGATAGTTTTCTAGCATCTTGCATTTTAACTTACCCTTGAAAGTCTTTAAATTTGTAGACATTTTAATCTCATCATGTAAACTGTTCCAAAGTTTAACCCCCACAATGGATAATGAATGACCTCTGAATGTTGACTTTATAGATTTTTGTTTATAAATCATATTTCCTCTTAGGTTATGTATGTCATCTCTCTTTAGAAACAGTTTCTGTATATTTATGGGTAAGAGGTTTTTGGAGGCTAAGAATAATATTTGTACAGTATTATATTCAATTATATCCTGCCACTTGAGAAACTTTGCCTTAATAAACAATTCATTAGTGTGGTCTCTATATGGGACACCATATACAACTCTTATTGCCCTTTTTTGAAGTTTGAACAGTGGCTCTATAGTGTCTTTATATGTGTGTCCCCACACTTCGACACAGTAGTGCAGGTGGGGTGTTATGAGTGCCGAGTAAATTGTCTTAAGTGAATGTTGATTGAGTAGTTTCTGCATTTTCCACAAAATAGACACGCTTTTGGCCAATTTACATTGAACTAGCTTCACATGTGGTTTCCATGTCAGGAGGCTATCTACCGTAACCCCCAGAATCTATAGTTCTGTTTGTGGTGCTTATCAGTAGTTCTGTGCATGTCGTTGGTCAGTAGTGGTCAGTAGTTCTGTTCCGTTGGCCGGTTGTGGCCAGTAGTTCAGTTTGTGTCGTTGGCCAGTAGTTCTGTGCATGTCGTTGGTCAGTAGTGGTCAGTAGTTCTGTGTATGCCGTTGGTCAGTAGTTCTGTGCATGTCGTTGGTCAGTAGTTCTGTGTGTATCGTTGGTCAGTAGTTGTTTGTGTTTTTGGTCAGTAGTTCTGTGTGTATCGTTGGTCAGTAGTTCTGTGTGTATCGTTGGTCAGTAGTTCTGTGTGTTTTTGGTCAGTGGTGAAGGTTCCTCAGAAGACCCTGCTGATGGATGCTCTGAAGGAGGAGTCTGCGTTGGTGTTTGACTTCTGCATGTGCAACCCGCCATTCTTTGCCAACCAGCTGGAAGCCAAGGTACACACAGGTGCATACACACACACACGCACGCACACACACAGGCATGTATACGCACACACACACACACAGGTGCATGTATACACACACACACACGTACAGGCATGTATACGCACACACACGCGCGCACACACACACGCACACAGGTGCATGTACGCACACACGCACACAGGCATGTATACAAATATACACACACATCGGCGCACACACACACACACACAGGTGCACACATACACATACACGCAGGCATGTATACACCCACACACACACACAGGCATGTATACACATATACACACACACAGGTGCAAACATACACACAGGCATGTATACACACACACACACACATACACACACAACCCATACACGCGCGCGCACACACACACCACACATAACACACACACATACACGCACAACACATACACACACACACCACACATACACAAATACACAAGACACAGACATACGCACACAACACACACACACACACACAGGCGCACACATACACACACACAGGTGCATACATACATACACACACACACACACACATAGGTGCATACATATACACACACACACACACACACACACACATAGGTGCAAAACACACAGGCGCACACACACACACACACACACACACACACAGGCATGTATACACATATACACACACACACACCGGCGCACACACACAGGCATGTATACACACACACACATAGGTGCAAATCACACACACACACACACACAGGTGTGTTACTGTTCCATAGGTGTATAATAATGTCGTTCATAGTGCTCCTGTCAGTCTAAGGCAGGTGCAGCCAGCTTTGTGCAGGTAGGAGAGGCGTGTGGGGCATTGTGGGTAGAGAGGAAGCTGTGTCAGATGGACCCCTTATACCGGGAGATAAACGGGACAGATGGCAAGGGAGGGGTCGAGGTAATGAGATTAATTACTGCCAATCTGGGCTAATCAACCCATCAATCAGTCAGTCAAATGTGTTTACATTATGCCCTAAGCAAATGAGCTGTCACAGTGGTTACTGAGAGAGGCTTAAAGACGTCAGAGGAGAGGCCGGTTAAACACTGCAGCTACAGCACAGATGGCTGCTGGGACAGGTGATGCTACTGAGCCTGTGATTCGCTGGAGGATCAGGATGAGACTGAGTGTCTGGAGAGGGCGGGGCAGTAACCATGGTGACAGAGCACGGCGTCTGGTGTTAGATGTGCAGGTGTTCGCGGCTCACTTTGGTTTAATGCAGAACAGGGCTGTGTGTGTGTGTGTGTTCATGTATGCATGCCAGGCAAATACAATTAAATGCATTTTATTTTCCAGACAGATATTTATGTTACTGAAGCCTACTCATGCAATAGAACACATACACATAAGAATAGAAATGAAATGTACCGGACTAGAAAAAGCTGTTTAGTGGTTGACAAATTTTTTGTTAAAAACGATAACCATTGAACTGGAAAGATGTGCAATGTGCAATTAGACAGATGAAAAAGATACGAGAAATCAAAATGGCCATGCAAAGGAAATGGAAGTGCAATCTTTCTCTCTCATCTCTTTTTCCACCTCTCCCCCCCCTCTTTCTCATCTCTTTCCACCTCTCCCTCCCTTTCTTCGCTCTCTCTTTCTCTCTTGCTTCCTCTCCGTCTCTTCCTCTCCGTCTCTCTCCCCCCTCTTCCTCTCCGTCTCTCTCCCCCTCTTCCTCTCCGTCTCTCTCCCCCTCTTCCTCTCCGTCTCTCTCCCCCTCTTCCTCACTCTCTCTCTGCAGGGTGTGAACTCGAGGAACTCTCGGCGGGCCCCCCCCAGCTCTGTAAACACTGGGGGGGTGACGGAGATCATGGCCGAGGGGGGGGAGCTGGAGTTTGTGAAGAGGATCATTCACGACAGCCTGCAACTCAAAGGGAGACTGCGGTGAGTGCGTGTGCGTGTGCGTGGGTGTGCGTGTGCGTGTGTGCGTGTGCGTGTGTCTTTGCTCGCTCCACGCAGAAGACCTGGTCCTGCTGTCACACACAGAACAAGGGTTACAGCAATACCTGGATCTGCTTGAGCAATACTGTCGGAACCGGGCCCTGGCGGTAAATCTAAAAAAGACTTTCCAAAAGATGCCCAGATGTCAGGAAAGGAGAGGGGGGAGAGGTAGAGGAGGGGGAGAGGTAGAGGAGGGGGAGAGGTAGAGGAGGGGGGAGAGGTAGAGGAGGGGGAGAGGGTAGAGGAGGGGGAGAGGTAGAGGAGGGGGAGAGGTAGAGGAGAGGGAGAGAGTGTTTGTGGTTTGAGTGAGAGGCAGATCTGTCTTCCAGTGTTTATTTAATTCATCAGCAGGCAAGGTGAACAAACTCCCCAATTACCCCCCCCTCCCCAAAAACACATGCACACGCTCCCCCCTGCTGGGACCAGCTGCGCTGTGACACACACAATAACCGCCCCCCCTCGTACAGAGACCTGTCAGAGGCCTGGTGGAGCGAGACAGCGGGGGGGGGGGGGGTGATTTAAGCCCCCACACCTGGGTCCCCTGCTGGGACGGGGGGTTCGGGGGGGGCCGTGGGGAGACCCCCCTTAGCTGTCCTTCACTCACGCCTGTTCCTGCGCGGGCTTGTTGGTGCCGTCATGTTTGAAAATAAACCTCTCTCTCTCTTCTGTCACACTTTACGCCTGACCTGCATTTCACTGTTACGCCAGCATCTCCTCTCTGGTCTCCGTAGCAACAAAAGCAGGAGAATCTGCGTGCCACCTGCATCGTGTCTTTCTTTATTCCGTTCAGATTTTGGTTGTGTGTGATGCATTGCTGTGCACTTGTATTACCTGTCCAGGTAGATGAGGTGCGTGTTAGCACCAGGAACAGGTGTAGGAGGTTTGCGTGCTACCTGGTAGCCGCAGCGAGGAGGGAGAAGGGCTTCACCCCGCCTAATTGGCTCTTGTGAAATGCAGTTTGGACCAATCAGGAGATCATAGTTCCATGGTACCTGCACAAATGCGGCTCTGTATTCGTCCCTAACTACAATGCGGTAGATGCACACCTGCGCTAACGAGCAGCCTCACCTGTGCGCACACTGCGGTCCTGAGCAGGTGTCCTTGGTTACAGCCGGCCACCTCTGATTGGCTGTCTGGCCTGAGGGACCGCCACAGACGCAGATTTTTAATCGAACCCAATGCTATTATTCTGGCTGTTTTATCTCTTCTGTTCGCCTGTTACCTCCTGCCCCAGCATGCACTTCACTTACAGGACGTAAATAGTCACGGTTTCCTTTCCGTGTGCTGAACAGACCTGGGGCAAATATTTAAAACGGGCTTCAAACACCAGTAATTTCTTAGGTTACAGACCATTGTCGCCGGTATTCAGCATTAAACTGGTCGTTTGTGTGATTATGGTGCATTATGGTCGGTGACACGTTTGTTGAGAACTCTGAGAGATCTGTGAATGGTGTGTGTCGGGGTTTCCCGATGACTAAAGCAGGGGCCGATGACCAGAGCGGATCTGTTCCGGGATTTTGTTCCAACTTCATCTCCATTTTTTTTAATCGGCCCAATCATGTTCTGACATTTTTGATAAAGTCACAAAAGCTGCAGCCCCAGATGTGTGAGAATGTTTTTCTGTAATTTGCATATAGCAGCGGCACCAGCGTTGCTATGTGCACAAGTTGACAAATTGAAGCCAGAATGATTAGTTGGAGCAAAAAACAGCTCACACACACACTTTCTTTCTCTCACACACACACACACACACATGGGCACGCATGCACACGCATATGCGCTCTCTCGCTCACATACACACACACGCACGGGCACTCTCTCTTTCTCTCATATACACGGACATGCACACACGCGCATACACACACACACACACACGGCTCTCCAGCAGTGTAGTTATGCGGCCCTGTTTTTTTGGGTGTGTATTTGAGCCAGCCCTGATCCCGGGTATCGCAGCGATCGATGTGAAGCGCTGCTGCTGCTTCCTCTTCCTGTCTCCACCTGGCCCCTCCTGCGCCCACAACACGTCACCTTTTACTCCGCTTCAATGAGCCCGTTTACACGCCCGCCTGACGCAGGTGCAGTCCACAGAAGGTGGTGGTTGTCGAGGGCGACAGCTTCATGGTGGTGGGGGGGCGGTGGTGTTGCGTGTTATGCTTGCTGACAGTCCCCCCAGTGCAGCCCCCCCCCCCCCCCCCCTGTCTCCAGAGCCAGACGTGAATCAGTTGCGCCCCCACCGTGACAAATTGGGAGACATCTGTGGATATTAGACATGTTTAATATTTGATGTCACACTGTGAAGAGCCCCCCCCCCCCCCTCCCTTCCTCCCTCCCCCGCCCTCCATACTCACTGTTCCCAGAATGCACCACTGTCCCCACCTCCGCCTCACTCCTGCCCACCTGGGGTTCCGTCCCGCTGCGCTGCGAGGAAGGAGGGGGTTAGAAAAAGCGTTCTGATGTATGGCCTTCAGCGGTTTAGCCAATCGCATCGTCCAAAAAGCATCAACAGAAAGACAGGGACTGAGGCTTGTCTAAGTCTTCTTTGTTGTGGGGAATCTTGTGACTGCGAATGTAAAGACTAAAGTGTGTGTTTTGTCTGGAGAGGCGAACGGCTGGGTTTGATTCAGTGATTTTCGAGGTTCTGTTTTACATTCCCCTCGCTTCCTGTTTTGCAGGTGGTACAGTTGCATGCTGGGAAAGAAGTGCAGCCTGGCGCCGTTGAAGGAGGAGCTGAGAAAACAAGGGGTAGGCGCAGCTTTGTAGAATCTGCAGCTGAACACTTCACACCTGCGTAACTGCAACTGTAGCTGCAGTGAGCAGTTAAGGATATTTGAATGAAAGTTTGGGAAGCAGTCTGTCTGTCTTCAGTAACTTGCTTGTTGGTCCAACAGTTATGACACCTGCGCACGTAGCGCAAGCAGGGGGTATTGTTTTCGCTCCTGTCTGTGCGTGTGTCTGTCTGTGTTTGTGTCCCTGTCATCCATAACTCTAACAATTCTACTCCGATTGTGATGAAATGTTGACAGTTGGGCAATGACCTGAATGCCCGACTTCACAGTGCAAGATCAAAGTTTTCGCCCCATGCCTATTACGTTCAGGTTCGAGATTAGCACACGTGTGGGTGTAGCATCTCTCTGAGTGCCATTCTAGTGTAACAGTTGCTTAACTTGTAACTAGAAGTTATTTAGTTATAAGTAATTTGTAGGTGAGCTGAAACGGTTGAATGTGATTGGCTGAGACTGAGAGGTACGTTGCGTGTAATTGGTTGATGGGAGTGTCTCTCCCTTTTGCTACGGGGGGCTCACCGGCCCCGCTTGGCCCCGTTTGAACCGCTGCCAGGATCAGGACGAGCGTGCCAGATGGCCATGTGGGCGAGTCTCTGATAATTAACCCCTCGTCTGTCAGTGGCCCTCCCCAAAGCCAGACCCCAGTATCCCAGAATCCCCTGCTCCTCTGTCCTGTCTCTGCTTGTCAGCTTGACTGAAGCTCTGGCCAACTTCCAGAGAAGAGACCGCTCCCCTCCTTTTTTAAATTAAAATGCTAACGCCTCCCTGTCTCTCACCTGCTCTCTCTCTCTCCCTCTCTCTCTCTCCCTCTCTCTCACCTGCTCTCGCTCTCGCTCTCTCTCACTCTCACCTGCTCTCTCTCCCTGTCTCTCACCTGCTCTCTCTCACTCTCACCTGCTCTCTCTCTCTCTCTCTCTCTCTCTCTCTCTCTCTCTCTCTCTCTGTCTCTCTCTGAGGTGGAGGGTGCTCTTGGGAGAGGTGCTGGTTGTAAACTTATTTTCAATCATTATCTGTTTGTTTTCTTCTAAACTTTTCCCTACTGACTCTCACTGTCTATAACTTGTTTCATAGTGGTATCATTTAGGGATTAGGATTAGGATTAGGGTTGGGGAGGAAGTTTTTTTTCCGGGGTTTAAAAGTTTTATGAGACGCCGTAATGGCGTCTCAGTCGGACGGGGAGGACTATGTCTCTTCAACACGGCGTAAGGTGTGTAGTGGAGAGTGGTGCGTCCGTACAAGACGTACTGGTCGCGATCGCGGAACAGATAGGAGGGGGAAATATCGACTCAGCCTCTCGAATGAATAAGGCGGTGGTGGTATTTTAAAAAAAAAGTAAGTTTAGCGGCTAAACTAATTG
>CM056389.1:7341479-7361479 GCA_029718625.1 Synaphobranchus kaupii
GTAGTGCTGGAGGCAGAGTGGAGAGTGTGCTCTGTCTGTAAGCTGTGAGCGGGACAGAGAGCGCTGTGGTGGGGATTGGAGGGTGAGGGTGGGGTGGGGATTGGAGGGTGAGGGTGGGGTGGGGATTGGGGGGTGAGGGTGGGGTGGGGATTGGGGGGTGAGGGTGGGGTGGGGATTTGGGGGTGAGGGTGGGGTGGGGATTTGGGGGTGAGGGTGGGGTGGGGATTGGGGGGTGAGGGTGGGGTGGGGATTGGGGGGTGAGGGTGGGGTGGGGGTGGGGATTGGGGGGTGGGGGTGGGGATTGGGGGGTGGGATTGGGGGGTGGGGGTGGGGATTGGGGGGTGGGGGTGGGGATTGGGGGGTGGGGATTGGGGGGTGGGGGTGGGGATTGGGGGGTGAGGGTGGGGATTGGGGGGTGAGGGTGGGGTGGGGTGGGGGTGGGGGTGGAGCTGCCTGAGGGGGGTGAGGGGGGGGGCGGGGGGCAGGTGGAGGAGAGAGGGAGGAGGGGGTGGGGGGCACAGGACTGCTGATGGTGCCGTTGGGCGATGGACTCAGCTGGACTGATCGGGAACTGGAATTCCTGTGGACCTCAGAGCCTGGGGTTAACCTACACACACACACACACACACATACGCACGCCTGACAGGCAGACGTACACACAGACGCCCAACAGACACACATGCCAGATGAAAACATACACACACACACACACACACACGCGCACACACAGCAGACAGACACGCAAATCCCAAACAGACATGCACAGAAACTCCAAACAGAAGGACACACACACACAGAACGTGGCCACAGTGCAGGTGCTGGAGAGAGACAGGTGTTGATGGGGGGGTTTAGGGGTCTGAAGGATATTGGCATTTGAGAGATGGCAGTGTCTGCACCCCTGATGTGAGATGGACAGGATGCAGACAGGCTAACGAGCTCACGGCTCCCAGCTCACAGCTCTGCCAGCTCTGGCCCCCTTTGATGATGCGATTTGAAAGGGACGTCACGTCGGTCAGACCTTCCTTAGGATTCCTAATAACGGAGATGCTAAAGACTCTCACATCGCCTCAGCATATCATCATCTCACATCGCCTGCCCTCCTATCTCATTATCTCCTATCTGACACACACAGACTTGCACGTGTGCTCGCGCACACACACATACCTCACACGCACACACACACCTCGCGCACATACACATCACACGCACACACACCTCACGCACGCACACCTCACGTACGCACACCTCACATGCACACACGCGCGCGCGCGCACACACACACACACACACACACACACACACACACACACCTCACACACACAAACGCAGATGCACAGAGATTGAGCTAATTTGAGTGAGCATACTAAAGGTTTTGTTTAGTCTGTTTGTTGTGAGTTGTAAAAGCAGAGCAGTTGAAGGCCGGTGAGCTTTGGTTGGATCCCTGCCCTACCCCCCCAGGGGGGGGCTCCACCCTCCAGTGACTCAGCCTGTGATGGAAAGCTGTGGTCGGCGTTGAAATGGCTTCCCTCTCCGCTTCGATCGTGCCTGCACCTTGATCTAGTGTTCTGGTCCTGGGGGTTGGGGAGCTTGGAGGAAGGTGGGCGGAGCCTCACATTTTCCTCTTTGAAGGAGGAGCACCTGCAGCCAGACTGAGGGGAGAGGGAGGGAGGGAGGGAGGTATAGAGGAGCTGATGATCCTAAAGAGGTGAAATGAATGAGGCTGGAGATGAGAGCGTTTCTGAACCCTAGTCTCTGTCCCTGGGCTGTTATTCTCAGAGATTCAGCACTTTAAACCTTGTCTAGTGGTATTTGTGTGGTTAGACCTGGTCAGTGTGTGTGTGTGTGACTGTGTGAGTGTGTGTGTGAGTGAGTGGGAGAGAGAGAAAGAGTGTGTGCGTGTGCGTGTGTGTGTGTGTGTAGGGGCACGGATGTCTATCTGAGGTGGTCTGTCAGCTCAGCACTTTGGTTCATAATCGCCCGTCATGGCTGACTGCAACAGTGACCTACATCACACCTCTCTCCCTCTCTCTTCTTTCTCCCTCTCTTTCTCTACCCCTCTCTCCTTTCTCCCTCTCTCTCTCTTTCTTCTCTCCCTGCTCTCTCATCCTCCACCTCTCCATTTCATTTTCTGTCTTATTGTGTTTCTATCTTTCATTCTCTTTGTCCATTTCCCTCTTTCCATCTCTTCTCACCTCTTACTCATCCTCTGCTTTGTGTGTGATGATGATGATGATGATGATGAGTATCATCTGATAAAGGTTTATCATCGGTGTGATTATTGGCGTTATTGGTCTTGTAGTGACAGAGGTTGTCATGGTAACCTCCTCCAGGTAACAGTGGCATTATTAATTCCCTGCCTTGTCCCCCCCCCCCTCCCTGTGATGACATCATCACATCCTGCCCCCCCCCCCTCCTGTAAGTGGTTTCTACGGAGACGGGAGCACAGTGTCTCTGTGGTGCAGCTTGCTGGGGAGACTGATGGGGTTCTAATTATAGCGGACAGCCCTGTGGTGTGGACGGGAGTCACTCTTCACACACTCACAGACACACCTGAGCGTTCTCATATACTCACACACACACCTGACATACCCGGTCGTTCCCCTACACTCAGACCAACCTGAGCTTTCAACCGGACTCACCTGGTCTTTCACACACTCACAGACTCACCTGGTCTTTCACACACTCACAGACACACCTGAGCGTTCTCATATACTCACACACACACCTGACATACCCGGTCGTTCCCCTACACTCAGACCAACCTGAGCTTTCAACCGGACTCACCTGGTCTTTCACACACTCACAGACTCACCTGGTCTTTCACACACTCACAGACTCACCTGGTCTTTCACACACTCACAGACTCACCTGGGGGGTATTTCACGAAGCGCGATTATGCTGTAAACCTGGCTTATTTCAGTAAGTCTGGATAGGTTCTCGGATAACTCTGTTTCACGAAGCAAGCTTGACTAGATGCCAGTTATGTTGCAAAGGCAACATATGCGTTGGGGCTCGCCATACTGACGAGGCTGAGCTGTGCTTACCCTGCATTGGTTTATTTTTATTAACAACTACAACAATTACGTTTTAACTTTTAATTGTATATGTTTATCATTCTGTATCTGTATGTTGGCAGATACAAAAGCAATTCATGCTGTAAAACGAAAGCTGAAGTGTTTTAAAAGCTAAATTGTCTAAAAGTCATATTTGTTTACTGTTCACAATGTGGGTCGCGTGTGAGCTGCCATGATGATGTGATGTCAAGTTCTTCCTAGTCGTTGATTTCCGACATGGAACTCCTAGTTGGAAGGGCGTTTTATTACTTTTTCCCTCGTCAGATATCGGGATTCCTGGTTGGAAATGAAAAAAACGAATGCAGCATTAATTCAGTTGCTGTGCTCATGGGCTAAACTAAAAACATCCAGCTCTCTGTGAAAGTTATGTCTTCAGGGGGGGAACTTGGAGTTTTGAATTTAAGTTCCGCACACACAAAAAAAGTTCTGCAGGTGCGTGGTTAAAGCTAGACTATTCATTCGGCTCACAACCTGCACCGAACCGAAAGCCATGTACTGAACGGTTCTGTACGAATACGTGTACCGTTACACCCATAATTTGTATAGAAGATCTGCAACTCCGATTGTCTCTTCACTAGGGGTGCAACGAATAATCGACGTAGTCGACGAAAATCCATGACCAAATTAGTTGCCAACGAATTTAATTGTCGATTCGTTGGTGACGTCACGTTGTGGAGCTGAATTAAACACCGGAGCTGATGATGGAAGTAGCTAAGGAGTGAGACATCTTGCTTCCTTCTCATCTTTGTTGAACTACGGTCCGTTACACCACTACTGTTGGCCTAATATGATAGTCCAGTAATAGGTTTTTTGTACTGCAGCCGCCCTATAAATTTAAAATGTATGTTGTATTGATGCCAGAAATATGCTTTGATTAAGGGAAAACCGCTGTAGTTTTGTAATATTTTATTGCTGCTACTTTGCCTGTCCTTGGTTTTAAATTTTGACAGAAAAAATGGATATTGATTTTTATTCATCTTTTGTATCAGCAGCAAAGTTCATTAAAAGACGTATTTTTTAATTAAGTATTCATCTTTATTGTCCTCATTGTTAGTTAGCACATGCCTAAAACAACCTCAAGCTAAATTTAAAAGCTGATCGCTAAATAAGAGCCATTGAGTAATTGTGCGATTCGTAATCAGAATAGTCGATTATTCGTTTCAATAATCGATAGATTAATCGACTATCAAAATAGTCGTTAGTTGCAGCCCTACTCTTCACCAACATTTTGATTTGTATTCCGGTCCTTTTTGTCCTACTGTGATTGCTCCTAAATAGCTACACAACAAAAAGTAGCCTACTATTAAAATACTTTTTTAAATTGAGGAGATGCAAAGCGTGTAGCACTGATTGCGCAATAGGACTAACGTACGCATTTATGCGCTCGGCAATCGATTCCCAGGCTGCGTCTCTCGCTTTATTAATTACTGTGGCGTTGCCTTTTTTGTAATTGTAGACTTGTAATCTTCATAAAACTGCATAATGAGTTCCTGTTCCCCAGCTGTAAACGACACGGTACGTTATTTTGCCAATGTACTCTGATCGAATGTTTAAATTGACATTCACTGTTTAAATAGTCCATGAATGCGCACGTAAATTAGTTCCCCAAACCTGGCTTTCATCAGGCTTGAATTAGCTTCAACTCTTGAGCTGCAATCTAGCTTCGTGAAACGGAATTTATCCCCGCTGTCTAACCTGGCTCATTGAAGCCCGGCTTATTTTAGTAAGCCTAGATTTTCTTAGCCAGCTTTGTGAAATGCCCACCTGGTTGTTCACACAGACTCAGACACACCTGATCTTTGACTGTTCTACTCTACCACCTACACTGTGAAACTGCACACACACGACTGGGAGAGAGGGAGAGATGGGGATGGATAGATCTGTAACCCTCTCTGCTTTCCCCCTGTCTGAATAAAATGGAATCATTATTTTCATTAATAATATGTGTATATAAATAATGAATTGAATTCTTATTTTAAAATACAGAATTTAAGTTAGACAATTAACATCAATGCATGATAAAATGACCAGGCTTAACTGCTTTGCCCTTTTTGTGAGTGAGTGAAAATTAGAGTTAGGCCTGAGTTGCATTCACACAACATTTTATCATGTAGTAATTGCCAGAGAAGGACAGAATTAACGGAAATATCCTGTAGTTTGTTATTTTTATCTCATGCGTTTGGGATGGGGCTCCTCGCCTGCGGAACACGCAGAAAGGGCGGGGTCGTGCACGCTTAGCGGGATTGGCGGAGCTGCAGCTGGGTTGCGTGCTGTGCGGTATAACGAGATGGCGGTCATGTCGCTTGGTGTGTGAAAGGCACACGCCTGTGATCGCGCACACGCATGATCAGTGGGGTCGTTAAACACGCTGTCCCCACGGCGAGCCTGTCGTGTGTGTGTGTGTGTGTGTGTGTGTGTGTGTGTGTGTGTGTGTGTGTGTGTGTGTGTGTGTGTGTGTGTGTGTGTGTGTGTGTGTGTGTGTGTGTGTGTGTGTGTGTGTGTGTGTGTGTGTGTGTGTGTGCGCGCGTCCGA
This sequence comes from Synaphobranchus kaupii, assembly GCA_029718625.1. Lineage (NCBI taxonomy): Eukaryota > Metazoa > Chordata > Actinopteri > Anguilliformes > Synaphobranchidae > Synaphobranchus > Synaphobranchus kaupii. Next base: position 7,347,086 of record CM056389.1, read on the forward strand.
CCAACCAACAGCAGTGCCAAGGAAACAGCTCTGCGAGACCTTTGACAGTGAAGGTCATAACAGCTCTTTCTTCTCTCTTTCTCCTCTCTTCTTCTCTCTGTCTCTCTCTCTCCCTCCCCACCCCTCTGTCTGTCTCTCTCCCTCCCCACCCCTCTCTCTGTCTCTCTCTCTCCCTCCCCACCCCTCTCTCTGTGAAACACACCCCCTCCCTCCTCCAATCCACACCTGCCAGTGAACACCGCCACACCCAGAGAGGTGTCAGACAGAACCTCCCCGCTAACCGCCTAATTACATCTGCAGCCATGATCTTACACACACACGCGCGCGCACGCCATAGGGGTGCACGCACGCAGAAATACACACGCACACACACACAAATACACACGCACGCAGTGTCGTCCTGAATGAATTACACACACACACACAAAAGGTAATATGGCTGGTAAAATGTTGAAAATGGCTGGTCATTTTCAGAATCCACAAGCCACTCTGGCCAATGGGTGAAAAAGTAAATTTCATGCCCTGGTCCTCATGCGCTCATCTGCATGCTCTGTGTGCGTGTGCGTGTGCGTGCGTGTGCGTGTAGGCTGAATTTTAAGGACCCAGAGGCGGTGCGGGCGCTCACCTGCACGCTGCTGAAGGAGGATTTTGGGCTCAGCATCGAGATCCCTCTGGAGCGACTCATTCCCACCGTCCCGCTAAGACTCAACTACATCCACTGGGTGGAGGATCTGATCGGGGCGGCCGGAGACGCCAAAACACGCCGGGGCATCGACATCGGTACACACACCGCCTTCTGAAAGAGAGAGAGAGAGTGTGTGTGTGTGTGTGTGTGTGTGTGTGTGAGTGTGTGAGAGTGAGTGCGTGTGTGTGTGTGTGTGTGTGTGTGTGTGTGTGTGTGTGTGTGTGTGTGTGTGTGTGTGTGTGTGTGTGCGCGTGCGCGTGTGCGTGTGCTATCAAGGCTGCATTAATGCCTGTGATGGATTGAGGTGATCTGAGGTAATCTGACCCTCAGACCCTCCTGTCTCATGTGTGTGTCTGTGTGTGTCACGTTAAACCCACTAATGTGACCCCCCCCCCCCCCCCCTTCTCTGCAGGGTTTGTCCTGCTTAAGAACATGCAAAAACACACAAACATTTTGTGTAGGTATGTGTGCATGCGTGCGTGTGTTTATATTACTTTGTGGGGACACTCAGGTACTGGCGCTTCCTGTATTTACCCGCTGCTTGGCGCCACCATGAACGGCTGGTTCTTCCTGGCCACTGAGGTGGATGATATCTGCTTCAACTTTGCCAAGAAGAACGTGGAGCACAACGGCTTGTCTGACCTCATCAAAGGTGAGCAGACTAAGAACTACAAGTGTTTGTGTTGTTAGTCAGTAGTAATTTGTCATTGTCCAGTAGTGGTCAGTAATTATGTCTGTCATTTGTCAGTAGCAATGCATGTTATTGGTCATTTATGGGCAGTAGTTGTGTTTGTCATTGGTCTGTAGGTCTGTGTGTACTTCCACAGTAGTAATGTGTAAATTGCTCTGGATTAGAGTCAGTAGTTTGTGAGTGTCGTTTGTCAGAAGTGGTCAGTAGTTCTGTTTGTGTCGTTGTTCAGTAGTTCTGTGCATGTCGTTGGTCAGTAGTGGTCAGTAGTTCGGTGTATGTCGTTGGTCAGTCGTTGTCATTAGTTCTGTGTCATTGGGCAGTGTGGTCAGTAGTTCTGTGTCATTGGGCAGTGTGGTCAGTAGTTCTGTGTCATTGGGCAGTGTGGTCAGTAGTTCTGTGTATTTCATTGGTTAGTGTTCAGTAGTACTGCGAGTCGCCGGTCAGTCGTTGCCAGTAGTTCTGTGTATGACGTTAGTCAGTAGCTGTCCGTAGTTCTGTGTGTATCGTTGGTCAGTAGTGGTCAGTAGCTTGGTGTATGTCGTTGGTCTGTAGTTGTCCGTAGTTCTGTTCCGTTAGTCGTTTGTGGCCAGTAGTTCTGTTTGTCGTTGGCCAGTAGTTCTGTTTGTGTCGTTGGTCAGTAGTTCCGTTTGTGTTGTTGGTCAGTAGTTCTGTGCATGTCGTTGGTCAGTAGTGGTCATTAGTTCTGTGTATGCCGTTGGTCAGTAGTTTGGTGTATGTCGTTGGTCAGTAGTTGTTTGTGTTTTTGGTCAGTGGTGAAGGTTCCTCAGAAGACCCTGCTGATGGATGCTCTGAAGGAGGAGTCTGCGTTGGTGTTTGACTTCTGCATGTGCAACCCGCCATTCTTCGCCAACCAGCTGGAAGCCAAGGTACACACAGGTGCATACACACGCACGCACGCACACAGGCATGTATACGCACACACACGCACACAGGTGCATGTATACGCACACACACAGGCATGTATACACATATACACACACATCGGCGCACACACACACACACACACACACACACACACAGGTGCACACATACACACACACGCAGGCATGTATACACCCCCACACACACACAGGCATGTATACACATATACACACACACAGGTGCAAACATACACACAGGCATGTATACACACACACACATACACACACAACACATACACGCGCACACACACACACACACACACACACCACACATAACACACACACATACACGCACAACACATACACACACACCACACATACACACATACACAAGACACAGACATACGCACACAACACACACACACACACACACAGGCGCACACATACACACACACAGGTGCATACATACATACACACACACACACATAGGTGCATACATATACACACACACACACACACACACATAGGTGCAAAACACCCAGGCGCACACACACACACACACACACACACACACACACAGGCATGTATACACATATACACACACACACACCGGCGCACACACACAGGCATGTATACACACACACACACATAGGTGCAAATCACACACACACACACACACACAGGCATGTACAAACTCGCGCGCACACACACACACACAGGTGTGTTACTGTTCCATAGGTGTATAATGTCGTTCATAGTGCTCCTGTCAGTCTAAGGCAGGTGCAGCCAGCTTTGTGCAGGTAGGAGAGGCGTGTGGGGCATTGTGGGTAGAGAGGAAGCTGTGTCAGATGGACCCCTTATACCGGGAGATAAACGGGACAGATGGCAAGGGAGGGGTCGAGGTAATGAGATTAATTACTGCCAATCTGGGCTAATCAACCCATCAATCAGTCAGTCAAATGTGTTTACATTATGCCCTAAGCAAATGAGCTGTCACAGTGGTTACTGAGAGAGGCTTAAAGACGTCAGAGGAGAGGCCGGTTAAACACTGCAGCTACAGCACAGATGGCTGCTGGGACAGGTGATGCTACTGAGCCTGTGATTCGCTGGAGGATCAGGATGAGACTGAGTGTCTGGAGAGGGCGGGGCAGTAACCATGGTGACAGAGCACGGCGTCTGGTGTTAGATGTGCAGGTGTTCGCGGCTCACTTTGGTTTAATGCAGAACAGGGCTGTGTGTGTGTGTGTGTTCATGTATGCATGTCAGGCAAATACAATTAAATGCATTTTATTTTCCAGACAGATATTTACGTTACTGAAGCCTACTCATGCAATAGAACACATACACATAAGAATAGAAATGAAATGTACCGGACTAGAAAAAGCTGTTTAGCGGTTGACAAATTTTTTGTTAAAAACGATAACCATTGAACTGGAAAGATGTGCAATGTGCAATTAGACAGATGAAAAAGATACGAGAAATCAAAATGGCCATGCAAAGGAAATGGAAGTGCAATCTTTCTCTCTCCTCATCTCTCTTTCCACCCCCCCCTCTTTCTCTCTCTTTCCACCTCCCCCCCTCTTTCTTTCTCTCCTCATCTCTCTTTCCACCTCTCCCCCCCTCTTTCTCTCCTCATCTCTCTTTCCACCTCTCCCTCCCTTTCTTCGCTCTCTCTCTTTCTCTCTTGCTTCCTCTCCGTCTCTACCCCTCTTCCTCTCCGTCTCTCTCCCCCTCTTCCTCTCCGTCTCTCTCCCCCTCTTCCTCTCCGTCTCTCTCCCCCTCTTCCTCTCACTCTCTCTCTGCAGGGTGTGAACTCGAGGAACTCTCGGCGGGCCCCCCCTAGCTCTGTAAACACTGGGGGGGTGACGGAGATCATGGCCGAGGGGGGGGAGCTGGAGTTTGTGAAGAGGATCATTCACGACAGCCTGCAACTCAAAGGGAGACTGCGGTGAGTGTGTGCGTGCGTGCGTGCGTGCGTGCGTGCGTGCGTGCGTGCGTGTGTGCGTGTGTCTTTGCTCGCTCCACGCAGAAGACCTGGTCCTGCTGTCACACACAGAACAAGGGTTACAGCAATACCTGGATCTGCTTGAGCAATACTGTCGGAACCGGGCCCTGGCGGTAAATCTAAAAAAGACTTTCCAAAAGATGCCCAGATGTCAGGAAAGGAGAGGGGGAGAGGTAGAGGAGGGGGAGAGGTAGAGGAGAGGGAGAGGGTGTTTGTGGTTGGAGTGAGAGGCAGATCTGTCTTCCAGTGTTTATTTAATTCATCAGCAGGCAAGGTGAACAAACTCCCCAATTACCCCCCCTCCCCAAAAACACATGCACACGCTCCCCCCTGCTGGGACCAGCTGCGCTGTGACACACACAATAACCGCCCCCCCTCGTACAGAGACCTGTCAGAGGCCTGGTGGAGCGAGACAGCGGGGGGGGGGGGGCGGTGATTTAAGCCCCCACACCTGGGTCCCCTGCTGGGACGGGGGGTTCGGGGGGGGGGGGTTCGGGGGGGCCGTGGGGAGACCCCCCTTAGCTGTCCTTCACTCACGCCTGTTCCTGCGCGGGCTTGTTGGTGCCGTCATGTTTGAAAATAAACCTCTCTTCTGTCACACTTTACGCCTGACCTGCATTTCACTGTTACGCCAGCATCTCCTCTCTGGTCTCCGTAGCAACAAAAGCAGGAGAATCTGCGTGCCACCTGCATCGTGTCTTTCTTTATTCCGTTCAGATTTTGGTTGTGTGTGATGCATTGCTGTGCACTTGTATTACCTGTCCAGGTAGATGAGGTGCGTGTTAGCACCAGGAACAGGTGTAGGAGGTTTGCGTGCTACCTGGTAGCCGCAGCGAGGAGGGGGAAGGGCTTCACCCCGCCTAATTGGCTCTTGTGAAATGCAGTTTGGACCAATCAGGAGATCATAGTTCCATGGTACCTGCACAAATGCGGCTCTGTATTCGTCCCTAACTACAATGCGGTAGATGCACACCTGCGCTAACGAGCAGCCTCACCTGTGCGCACACTGCGGTCCTGAGCAGGTGTCCTTGGTTACAGCCAGCCACCTCTGATTGGGTGTCTGGCCTGAGGACCGCCACAGACGCAGATTTTAATCGAACCCAATGCTATTATTCTGGCTGTTTTATCTCTTCTGTTCGCCTGTTACCTCCTGCCCCAGCATGCACTTCACTTACAGGACGTAAATAGTCACGGTTTCCTTTCCGTGTGCTGAACAGACCTGGGGCAAATATTTAAAACGGCTTCAAACACCAGTAATTTCTTAGGTTACAGACCAATGTCGCCGGTATTCAGCATTAAACTGGTCGTTTGTGTGATTATGGTGCATTATGGTCGGTGACACGTTTGTTGAGAACTCTGAGAGATCTGTGAATGGTGTGTGTCGGGGTTTCCCGATGACTAAAGCAGGGGCCGATGACCAGAGCGGATCTGTTCCGGGATTTTGTTCCAACTTCATCTCCATTTTTTTTTAATCGGCCCAATCATGTTCTGACATTTTTGATAAAGTCACAAAAGCTGCAGCCCCAGATGTGTGAGAATGTTTTTCTGTAATTTGCATATAGCAGCGGCACCAGCGTTGCTATGTGCACAAGTTGACAAATTGAAGCCAGAATGATTAGTTGGAGCAAAAAACAGCTCACACACACACTTTCTTTCTCTCACACACACACACATGGGCACGCATGCACACGCATATGCGCTCTCTCGCTCACATACACACACACGCACGGGCACTCTCTCTTTCTCTCATATACATGGACATGCACACACGCGCACGCGCATACACACACACACACGGCTCTCCAGCAGTGTAGTTATGCGGCCCTGTTTTTTTGGGTGTGTATTTGAGCCAGCCCTGATCCCGGGTATCGCAGCGATCGATGTGAAGCGCTGCTGCTGCTTCCTCTTCCTGTCTCCACCTGGCCCTCCTGCGCCCACAACACGTCACCTTTACTCCGCTTCAATGAGCCCGTTTACACGCCCGCCTGACGCAGGTGCAGTCCACAGAAGGTGGTGGTTGTCGAGGGCGACAGCTTCGTGGTGGTGGGTGGGTGGGGGGGGGGCGGTGGTGTTGCGTGTTATGCTTGCTGACAGTCCCCCAGTGCAGCCCCTCCCCCCCCCCTGTCTCCAGAGCCAGACGTGAATCAGTTGCGCCCCCACCGTGACAAATTGGGAGACATCTGTGGATATTAGACATGTTTAATATTTGATGTCACACTGTGAAGAGCCCCCTCCCTTCCTCCCTCCCTCGCCCTCCATACTCACTGTTCCCAGAATGCACCACTGTCCCACCTCCGCCTCACTCCTGCCCACCTGGGGTTCCGTCCCGCTGCGCTGCGAGGAAGGAGAGGTTAGAAAAAGCGTTCTGATGTATGGCCTTCAGCGGTTTAGCCAATCGCATCGTCCAAAAAGCATCAACAGAAAGACCGGGACTGAGGCTTGTCTAAGTCTTCTTTGTTGTGGGGAATCTTGTGACTGCGAATGTAAAGACTAAAGTGTGTGTTTTGTCTGGAGAGGCGAACGGCTGGGTTTGATTCAGTGATTTTCGAGGTTCTGTTTTACATTCCCCTCGCTTCCTGTTTGCAGGTGGTACAGTTGCATGCTGGGAAAGAAGTGCAGCCTGGCGCCGTTGAAGGAGGAGCTGAGAAAACAAGGGGTAGGCGCAGCTTTGTAGAATCTGCAGCTGAACACTTCACACCTGCGTAACTGCAACTGTAGCTGCAGTGAGCAGTTAAGGATATTTGAATGAAAGTTTGGGAAGCAGTCTGTCTGTCTTCAGTAACTTGGTTGTTGGTCCAACAGTTATGACACCTGCGCACGTAGCGCAAGCAGGGGGTATTGTTTTCGCTCCTGTCTGTGCGTGTGTCTGTCTGTGTTTGTGTCCCTGTCATCCATAACTCTAACAATTCTACTCCGATTGTGATGAAATGTTGACAGTTGGGCAATGACCTGAATGCCCGACTTCACAGTGCAAGATGAACGTTTTCGCCCCATGCCTATTACGTTCAGGTTCGAGATTAGCACACGTGTGGGTGTAGCATCTCTCTGAGTGCCATTCTAGTGTAACAGTTACTTAACTTGTAACTAGAAGTTATTTAGTTATAAGTAATTTGTAGGTGAGCTGAAACGGTTGAATGTGATTGGCTGAGACTGAGAGGTACGTTGCGTGTAATTGGTTGATGGGAGTGTCTCTCCCTTTTGCTACGGGGGGCTCACCGGCCCCGTTTGGCCCCGTTTGAACCGCTGCCAGGATCAGGACGAGCGTGCCAGATGGCCATGTGGGCGAGTCTCTGATAATTAACCCCTCGTCTGTCAGTGGCCCTCCCCAAAGCCAGACCCCAGTATCCCAGAATCCCCTGCTCCTCTGTCCAGTCTCTGCTTGTCAGCTTGACTGAAGCTCTGGCCAACTTCCAGAGAAGAGACCGCTCCCTCCTTTTTTAAATTAAAATGCTAACGCCTCCCTGTCTCTCACCTGCTCTCTCTCTCTCCCTCTCTCTCACCTGCTCTCTCTCTCTCTCTCTCTCTCTCTCACCTGCTCTCTCTCTCCCTGTCTCTCACCTGCTCTCTCTCTCTCCCTCTCTCACCTGCTCTCGCTCTCTCTCTCTCACCTGCTCTCTCTCTCTCTCTCTCTCTCTTTTTTCCTTTTTAAAAATGTGAACATCACAACTTTTTACACCATGTATACCATGTTTTTTACCATGTTTTTTACCATGTTAAAAAGATTACTGAAAAGACATTGATCATGATGTAAACCATTAAAGTATTTTTAAAAATATCTCTCTCTCTCTCTCTCTCTCTCTCTCTCTCTCTCTCCCCCCTGCTCTTTATTTAGGTTTTAAAAGCAGCCTCCCCCTCTTTCCCAGAAATTATGTTAGTGTGATATGTGATGATTTATGCAGATGCTTTTTCTTTGTGTGTGTGTGTGTGTGTGTGTGTGTGTGTGTGTGTGTGTGTGTGTGTGTGTGTGTGTGTGTGTGTGTGTGTGTGTGTGTGTGTGTGTGTGTGTGTGTGTGTGTGCAGATGGTAATAATGTGTGTGTATTACAATAAAGGTGTGTGTGTGTGTGTATGCAGATGGTAATGTGTGTGTATTAAGTGTGCGTATTATAGTAAAGGTGTGTGTGTGCAGACTGTAATAATGTGTGTGTATTAAGTGTGTCTATTACAGTAAAGGTGTGTGTGCGTGCGTGCGTGCGCGCGCAGATGGTAATAATGTGTGTGTGTTACAGTAAAGGTGTGTGTGTGTGTGTGTGTGTGTGCGCGCGCAGACGGTAATAATGTGTGTATTACAGTAAAGGTGTGTGTGTGTGTGTGTGTGTGTATATGCAAACGGTAATAATGTGTATTATATTAAGTGTGTGTATTACAGTAAAGGTGTGTGTGTGTATATGCAGACGGTAATAATGTGTATTATATTAAGTGTGTGTATTACAGTAAAGGTGTGTGTGTGTGTATATTATATTAAGTGTGTGTATTACAGTAAAGGTGTTGTGTGTGTATATGCAGATGGTAGTAATGTGTATTATATTAAGTGTGTGTATTACAGTAAAGGTGTGTGTGTGTATATGCAGACGGTAATAATGTGTGTATATTATATTAAGTGTGTGTATTACAGTAAAGGTGTTGTGTGTGTATATGCAGACGGTAGTAATGTATATTATATTAAGTGTGTGTGTGCGCCTCTTTCTGCAGGTCCCCAAGGTGACCCACACTGAGTTCTGCCAGGGCCGCACTATGCGATGGGCGCTGGCCTGGAGCTTCTATGATGATGTTGCCGTGCCGGTGAGTGTGGGGGGCGGAGACAGAACTTGGGGGTGGGGCAAGGGGCTGAGTGAGGCAAATCAGTTGCTGTCTTTGAGGGGATGGAGTCAGGCAAAGAGTTTGCTGTGTGAGTGGGCGGAGTCAGGTAGAGTGGTTGCCGGGTGGAGTCAGGCAGAGTGGTTGCTGTGTGAGGGCGGAGTCAGGCAGCGGTTGCCGGGTTGGGGGTGGAGTCAGGCAGAGTGGTAGCTGTGTGAGTGGGCGGAGTCGGGCAGAGTGGTTGCCGGGTTGGGGGTGGAGTCAGGCAAGTGGTTGCTGTGTGAGGGTGAGTCAGGCCGGGTTGGGGGTGGAGTCAGGCAGAGTGGTAGCTGTGTGATTAGGCGGAGTTGGGCAGGGTGATTGCCGGGTTGGGGGTGGAGTCAAGCAGAGTGGTTGCTGTGTGAGGGTGGAGTCAGGCAGCGGTTGCTGGGTTGGGGGTGGAGTCAGGCAGAGTGGTAGCTGTGTGAGTGGGCGGAGTCGGGCAGAGTGGTTACTGGGTTGGGGGTGGAGTCAGGCAGCGGTTGCCGGGCTGGGGGTGGAGTCAGGCAGCGGTTGCCGGGCTGGGGGTGGAGTCAGGCAGCGGTTGCCGGGTTGGGGGTGGAGTCAGGCAGAGTGGTTGCTGTGTGAGGGGGGAGTCAGGCAGCGGTTGCCGGGTTGGGGGTGGGGTCAGGCAGCGGTTGCCGGGTTGGGGGTGGAGTCGGGCAGAGAGCGGTTGCCGGGTTGGGGGTGGAGTCAGGCAGCGGTTGCCGGGTTGGGGGTGGAGTCGGGCAGAGAGAGCGGTTGCCGGGTTGGGGGTGGAGTCAGGCAGCGGTTGCCGGGTTGGGGGTGGAGTCAGGCAGCGGTTGCCAGGTTGGGGGTGGAGTCGGGCAGAGAGAGCGGTTGCCGTGTGAGAGAGCGTTGAGAGGCGACTCGGCTGTCCTCGCTGAATTATGCATTCTGGCCTCTTCCATTAAAGCCACTTAACCGCTTCCAAAGGAGCTGCCACTGTTTCCTAATTTACTGTATCCTGGCAACAGTTACCGAGGCTGCGTGTGCATGCGCGCCACAGCCATACTCTGCCTGAGAGAGAGAGAGAAAATGGGGGGAAGGAGAGAAGGGAGAGAGAGGAGTTTGGCACAGGTGAGGGCCAAGATGGCAGAGTGGTGTTCCTGTGAGAGAAAGAGAGAGAGAGAGAGAGGGGGGGGAGAAAGAGAGTTTCTGACTTTGAAAAGCCCTTGCATTGCATTAAAACCCAGGGCACGGTGGGGGAAAAACTAATTATGTTCAAATAACACAGAGCCAACCGACCAAACCCCACCAACACCCAACTATTACATACAACACTGAGCCCAACCACACCAACACACAACTATTACATACAACACTGAGCCCAACCACACCAACACACAACTATTACATACAACACTGAGCCCAACCACACCAACACACAACTATTACATACAACACTGAGCCCAACCCACAACTATTACATACAACACTGAGCCCAACCACACCAACACACAACTATTACATACAACACTGAGCCCAACCACACCAACACACAACTATTACATACAACACTGAGCCCAACCCACAACTATTACATACAACACTGAGCCCAACCCCACCAACACACAACTATTACATACAACACTGAGCCCAACCACACCAACACACAACTATTACATACAACACTGAGCCCAACCCCAGCAACACACAACTATTACATACAACACTGAGCCCAACCCCACCAACACACAACTATTACATACAACACTGAGCCCAACCGCACCAACACACAACTATTACATACAACACTGAGCCCAACCCCACCAACACAGAACTATTACATACAACACTGAGCCCAACCCCACCAACACACAACTATTACATACAACACTGAGCCCAACCACACCAACACACAACTATTACACACAACACTGAGCCCAACCACACCAACACACAACTATTACATACAACACTGAGCCCAACCACACCAACACACAACTATTACATACAACACTGAGCCCAACCACACCAACACACAACTATTACATACAACACTGAGCCCAACCGCACCAACACACAACTATTACATACAACACTGAGCCCAACCCCACCAACACACAACTATTACATACAACACTGAGCCCAACCCCACCAACACACAACTATTACATACAACACTGAGCCCAACCCCACCAACACACAACTATTACATACAACACTGAGCCCAACCACACCAACACACAACTATTACATACAACACTGAGCCCAACCACACCAACACACAACTATTACATACAACACTGAGCCCAACCACACCAACACACAACTATTACATACAACACTGAGCCCAACCACACCAACACACAACTATTACATACAACACTGAGCCCAACCGCACCAACACACAACTATTACATACAACACTGAGCCCAACCGCACCAACACACAACTATTACATACAACACTGAGCCCAACCGCACCAACACACAACTATTACATACAACACTGAGCCCAACCGCACCAACACACAACTATTACATACAACACTGAGCCCAACCGCACCAACACACAACTATTACATACAACACTGAGCCCAACCGCACCAACACACAACTATTACATACAACACTGAGCCCAACCACACCAACACACAACTATTACATACAACACTGAGCCCAACCGCACCAACACACAACTATTACATACAACACTGAGCCCAACCACACCAACACACAACTATTACATACAACACTGAGCCCAACCGCACCAACACACAACTATTACATACAACACTGAGCCCAACCGCACCAACACACAACTATTACATACAACACTGAGCCCAACCACACCAACACACAACTATTACATACAACACTGAGCCCAACCACACCAATACACAACTATTACATACAACACTGAGCCCAACCACACCAACACACAACTATTACATACAACACTGAGCCCAACCGCACCAACACACAACTATTACATACAACACTGAGCCCAACCACACCAACACACAACTATTACATACAACACTGAGCCCAACCACACCAACACACAACTATTACATACAACACTGAGCCCAACCGCACCAACACACAACTATTACATACAACACTGAGCCCAACCGCACCAACACACAACTATTACATACAACACTGAGCCCAACCGCACCAACACACAACTATTACATACAATACTGAGCCAAACCACACCAACACACAACTATTACATACAACACTGAGCCCAACCACACCAACACACAACTATTACATACAACACTGAGCCCAACCACACCAACACACAACTATTACATACAACACTGAGCCCAACCACACCAACACACAACTATTACATACAACACTGAGCCCAACCACACCAACACACAACTATTACATACAACACTGAGCCCAACCACACCAACACACAACTATTACATACAATACTGAGCCAAACCACACCAACACACAACTATTACATACAACACTGAGCCCAACCACACCAACACACAACTATTACATACAACACTGAGCCAAACCACACCAACACACAACTATTACATACAATACTGAGCCCAACCACACCAACACACAACTATTACATACAACACTGAGCCAAACCACACCAACACACAACTATTACATACAACACTGAGCCCAACCACACCAACACACAACTATTACATACAACACTGAGCCAAACCACACCAACACACAACTATTACATACAACACTGAGCCCAACCACACCAACACACAACTATTACATACAACACTGAGCCCAACCACACCAACACACAACTATTACATACAACACTGAGCCCAACCCACAACTATTACATACAACACTGAGCCCAACCCACAACTATTACATACAACACTGAGCCCAACCACACCAACACACAACTATTACATACAACACTGAGCCCAACCACACCAACACACAACTATTACATACAACACTGAGCCCAACCACACCAACACACAACTATTACATACAACACTGAGCCCAACCACACCAACACACAACTATTACATACAACACTGAGCCCAACCACACCAACACACAACTATTACATACAACACTGAGCCCAACCGCACCAACACACAACTATTACATACAACACTGAGCCAAACCACACCAACACACAACTATTACATACAACACTGAGCCAAACCACACCAACACACAACTATTACATACAACACTGAGCCCAACCACACCAACACACAACTATTACATACAACACTGAGCCCAACCACACCAACACACAACTATTACATACAACACTGAGCCAAACCACACCAACGCACAACTATTACATACAACACTGAGCCAAACCACACCAACACACAACTATTACATACAACACTGAGCCCAACCACACCAACACACAACTATTACATACAACACTGAGCCAAACCACACCAACACACAACTATTACATACAATACTGAGCCCAACCACACCAACACACAACTATTACATACAACACTGAGCCAAACCACACCAACACACAACTATTACATACAACACTGAGCCAAACCACACCAACACACAACTATTACATACAACACTGAGCCCAACCACACCAACACACAACTATTACATACAACACTGAGCCCAACCACACCAACACACAACTATTACATACAACACTGAGCCCAACCACACCAACACACAACTATTACATACAACACTGAGCCCAACCACACCAACACACAACTATTACACACAACACTGAGCCCAACCACACCAACACACAACTATTACACACAACACTGAGCCCAACCCACAACTATTACATACAACACTGAGCCCAACCCACAACTATTACATACAACACTGAGCCCAACCACACCAACACACAACTATTACATACAACACTGAGCCCAACCACACCAACACACAACTATTACATACAACACTGAGCCCAACCACACCAACACACAACTATTACATACAACACTGAGCCCAACCACACCAACACACAACTATTTACATACAACACTGAGCCAAACCACACCAACACACAACTATTACATACAACACTGAGCCAAACCACACCAACACACAACTATTACATACAACACTGAGCCCAACCACACCAACACACAACTATTACATACAACACTGAGCCCAACCACACCAACACACAACTATTACATACAACACTGAGCCAAACCACACCAACGCACAACTATTACATACAACACTGAGCCAAACCACACCAACACACAACTATTACATACAACACTGAGCCCAACCACACCAACACACAACTATTACATACAACACTGAGCCAAACCACACCAACACACAACTATTACATACAATACTGAGCCC
>CM056389.1:7363979-7371479 GCA_029718625.1 Synaphobranchus kaupii
TACCCTCATACACACTCTCTCTCTCTCGTTCCTCATTCTTCCCGTCTCTCTACACCGGCCTGTCCAATGAAGCTGAAAAGCCCTACAAATATGTAATGTTTTAAAAATTAAGACAGTTCCTTACGCCCGAAACACACCGGCAGCATCTTGCGGGATCATGCGCGCCAGAAGCGAATGCTCGCGCCAGTGAGAACGTACCGGAAGCCCCACTCGTGTCTGCGCTTCTTCAGAAAGCATTTCTCTCTAAAACATCATGGCTTCATTTGTTTGGCTACAGTGAAAACAACAATTTATTATCAATGTTGCTGTGTTTGTACCTAACGATGATGGCTGTTCAAATACAGTAGGCTATGTATGCAAATACAAGATTTGGATAACGATATAGCAGCAATTAACACATGTATAGCCACACCTAATGATGATGGCTGTAGGTGAAAAAGTAGATTTTGATAACAATACCTGCACCATGAACACCTATAACCACACTTACCGATGATGGCTGTTCAAATAGGACAGTTTTAGGGCTGTTCACACCCTGAGAACTCAACTTCATCTATCGTAACACCGAGATCCGTTTATTCAGTAGTTATACATAGAGACGTCCTCGTTTTCAGCAAAGTATCTGAAACCAATTTCGTAAATGAATTCTTTTTTTGTACAGGTAACAACACAGCTTGCTTATCACACTTATCAAACTTGGTAACTAAAACAAAGTGATTTTGTTCCGTACAATAGTAGTTCTATGGTAATAATGAAGAAAACATTATCACAATAAAAGAACAATATACATACAGCGCTTGACATTAAACGTTTTAAGCACTTCGTCATCGGACAAGCGGGACTTCATGTTTCACTTGAAGTCCCCCCGTTTGTGATTGAAATAGATTACATATGTTGTTGCATTTTCTCCATTCCTATTGGCTGAATGATCTCATTAACAATGTAACCAGGGTGGCAGGTGAATTGAGCATCATGCCATTTCTACTTCTGTTCAGATCATTTTTAATTTAAATTTGTTTATCTCTGACTCCTCCCTTCGGACAAGTGGATGGAAAATTTTACTCGTCCGACCAAAAAATTATACTCGTCCCGGAACAGGGCAAGCTGTGATGTCAAGGCCTGCATGTACTTAGTATCTGCTCCAACAGCCGAGGCAATTGCATTCCAGGCTCTTTCTCTTCTTATATTGTCTTTGTAGAAAGCATCCCGTGCGTCATACGGCTCTCCGTGTTTCTCCACTTCATAGATCAATCTACAGTCGTCCCATCTTCTCTTTTCTTTCTTCAGTTTCTGTCCGCATCGAGTCTCATGTCACGTGCAGTTGTTGAGGCTGTGTTTTTTTAAAGTTTTTTTTTTCCCTGCAAGTTTGACACTTGAATGTAAATACATGGTAAGCCCATATAACCTATTTTTATTTATTTTGGCGGTAACCGATGCGATGCTTACCCATGCACACTGAAGTGATAATAGATTTGTAATGTAGTGAACAGAACCGATGTTCATATCCCATCTCCTTTTAAAATTAATATCAGTGAAGCGAGTATTAACAACAACAGCAACGACAGAAAAGTGATTATAGGTTGGTGATCAATTATACAGTTGAAGTCGAAAGTTTACATACACCTTAGTCAAATCCATTTAAACTCAGTTTTTCACAATTCTTGACATTTAATCCTAGTAAATATTCCCTGTCTTAGGTCAGTTAGGATCAGGACTGTATTTTAAGAATGTGAAATGTCAGAATAATAGTAGAGCGAATGATTTATTTCAGGTTTTATTTCTTTCATCACATTCCCAGTGGGTCAGAAGTTTACATACACTCTGTTAGTATTTGGTAGCATTGCCTTTAAATTCTTTAACTTGGGTCAGACGTTTCGGATAGCCTTCCACAAGCTTCTCGCAATAAGTTGCTGGAATTTTGGCCCATTCCTCCTGACAGAACTGGTGTAACTGAGTCAGGTTTGTAGGCCTCCTTGCTCGCACACCGCTTTTTCAGTTCTGCCCACATATTTTCGATTGGATTGAGGTCAGGACTTCACGGTTGGGATGGTGTTCTTCGGCTTGCAAGCCTCACCCTTTTTCCTCCTAACATAACCATGGTCATTATGGCCAAACAGTTAGATTTTTCCAAAAAATAAGATCTTTGTCCCCATGTGCAGTTGCAAACTAGTCTGACTTTTATGGCAATTTTGGAGTAGTGGCTTCTTCCTTGCTGAGCAGCCTTTCAGGTTATGTCGATATAGGACTTGTTTTACTGTGGATATAGATACTTTTGTACCTGTTCCCTCCATCATCTTCACAAGGTCCTTGGCTGTTGTTCTGGGATTGATTTGCACTTTTCGCACCAAAGCACGTTCATCTCTAGGAGAAAGAATGCGTCTCCTTCCTGAGCGGTATGACTGCTGCGTGGTCCCATGGTGTTTATACTTGCGTACTATTGTTTGTACATACGAACGTGGTACCTTCAGGCGTTTGGAAATTGCTCCCAAGGATGAACCAGACTTGTGGAGGTCCACAATTTTCTTTCTGAGGTCTTGGCTGATTTCTTTTGATTTTCTCATGTCAAGCAAAGAGGCACTAAGTTTGAAGGTAGGCCTTAAAACTACATCCACAGGTACACCTCCAATTGACTCAAATAATGTCAATTAGCCTATCAGAAGTTTCTAAATTCATGATATCATTTCCTGGAATTTTCCAAGCTGTTTAAAGGCACAGTCAGCTTAGTGTATGTAAATTTCTGACCCGTTTGGTTTTGGGAAGGCTCTGAAATGGAGAACCGATGTCCTCATAAATACGGAAGTACTTGATGAGTCACCCCCACAGAAAACAGTTGCCCAGTGTACTGGGTGTCCAAATTGGCTCTGAATCTGCAGTAGAAGCTGCTGCGAATAGACCCGGGATGAGCATCTCTCTCACCAGGTGTGTGTGTTCAGGGCGGCCATGTTGGTGCAGTTTGGTACAACCCTCAGAGGGTCAGATCAGTGGGGTAAACAGTGAAATGCACACAGCCACACACCTGAAGCAATACTGGACTACACACTTTTGTGCGTCCGTGCGTGCGAGCATGTGTGCTGTGTGTGTCTATGTCAGTCAGTGTCAGTATCTTTTCTGTGTAAATTATGTGCTCTGTACACACTCTGGCTTCTTAGACTGATTTTATTGTCTTTTTTTTTTTATTGAGGTCTCTCAGGAAACAAAGACACAGCCAGCGAGGTAGATTTCACACACAAGGGCGGAGTTCTGCGTGACTGGGGCGGAGGTTCTGCGTGACTGGGGCGGAGTTCTGCGTGACTGGGGCGGAGTTCTGCGTGACTGGGGCGGAGTTCTGCATGACTAGGGCGGAGTTTAGCACAGCGATGTAGCTTTGGGCTTAGCCCTCAAATGTCCATCCCATTACTGCCCCTCTGTCTGTTCGGGGAACTGGGGGCTGGCAACCCCCAAACCCCCCCCCCCCCGCTCGCCGAGGTGTGGTGTGGTGTGGTGAGGTACAGCCGGCTGTAACCCCCCCTTACCGGGCCGTCCCGTGGCCGGGATTCATCTCTCCTCCTTGGGCGTGGTCAGGGTTCATGGGGCGTGGCACTAATGTTTTACCAGTTGGGCCACCACAAAGGCTCGGTCAATAAACAAGCAAGGTTTTAATTTCTGCTGCTGTGATTGGTTCCTTGCCTCTGCGGCTGTGCCTTTGTTCAGAGCGCTGAGCCGTGTGATGTCACTGGCTGATTTAATGTTTTATTGGCTGATTGATCTCTGCCTCGCTCGGTGCTTCTCTGTAAACTACAGGCTGTGGGTGTGGGTGTGGGTGTGGGTGTGGGTGTGGGTGTGTGCATGTGCGCGCGCAGTAAGATTTTAGAAGTGCAGCTGTTTGACTCCAGCACTGCACTGGTTCAGCTCTCCCTGTAGTGAAGAGGAAAATGCAGCTGAGGGTGCCCTCTTCTGGTCATCTCTGATATTGCAACATTATTTTTATTGCAAGTCACTGCCCTTTTGGTTCCCAGTTGATGGGAGATTTTTCTGGTTTGAGCAGAGGGTATCTCTGATCCAAATGACATGATCTTATGTAAAGAGTTTACCTTATTTCTTTTTTTAAATTTTAAATTTTTGCAGTGGTTTTAGCATCCTTTTAAAATGTTTTTTTTTAAAGCATTGATTGTGTCTTTTTATGTTGGGGGTAAAAAGGCAGGTTCCTGATTTGCCAGTTTGGTCAGAGAACATAGAAAACAAGCCTCCCTCTCTCCTCTCTTTGTCTGTCTCACTCCATCATTTCCCCCACACTCCACAGTGGTTACCATGGAGACCAGAACTGGAGCCTGTCTCAGCCCACCTTAGATAATGAAACTTTATGTGCATGTGCATATGTGTGTGTGTGTGTGTATATATATATATATATATATATATATATATATATATATATAGATATGTGTGTATGTGCATATGTGTGTGCGTGTATCTGTCTTTCTGTGTATATGTCTAAGTGTGTATGTGCATGGGTGTGTGTATATAAATGTATGTAGGAGTGTGTATATAAATGTGTGTGGGTGTGTATGTTGGAGTGTGTGTCTATAAGTGTGTATGTGCATGCGTGCGTGTGTGTGTGTGTCATCCGGGTTGTTCCAGCTCTTTGGAGTGTGAAACTCCTGAAACTGCAGGTCACATGGTCTCCTCTTCCTCCTCTTCCTCTCATTCTGAAAGGGATTAGAGTTCTCAGTTTCAGCCCGAGGGGGCCTGAAAAAAACCCGTCGGGTAGGGCCGGGTTCGAGCCGACATTTTATGCTAATTGGTCGGGTCGGGTCGGACTCGGGCTGCGCAAAAAATGAAAAATAAAGAAAAGAATGTCTCTGTGTGTATTTACAGTAGGCTAATTTGCATTTTTACATGCGGTGCTGATTTCTAATTTTGGAGTCAGTCAATTGTCAAAACTTTCTCTACTTGTTAAA
The DNA here is from genome assembly GCA_029718625.1 of Synaphobranchus kaupii. Lineage (NCBI taxonomy): Eukaryota > Metazoa > Chordata > Actinopteri > Anguilliformes > Synaphobranchidae > Synaphobranchus > Synaphobranchus kaupii. Next base: position 7,368,914 of record CM056389.1, read on the forward strand.
ATGTAGCTATTTTATTCATCCAACATTTCCCGTTTGCTATAACTATACGGTGAATGTAGGCGTTTGAGCTGAAGTTGAAGTATCGTCTTTCGGCAAAATTGGTTTACTCTGCTGCTCTCAATGACTAAATCTGTTAAACTCAAAAACAGTAGGCTAAAAACACAGCTAGTTTGTGGCGTTCCTGCTTGCTCGCTCCTTCTCTCTCTCTTTCTCTCTCGCTCACTCGCTCTCTCTCGCTCTTTCTCACCCCGTTGTGTTATGTGATTTGAGCCGCCACCTACGTAAACTACGCAGCCTTTTCTGGCAATAACCGACTTGTGTTTTTTGTTTTTTTGGTCTCGGGCTCAGTATTGTATGTGATGATCTCGGGCTCAGTATTGTATGTGATGATCTCGGGCTCAGTATTGTATGTGATGATCTCGGGCTCAGTATTGTATGTGATGATCTCTGGCTCAGTATTGTATGTGATGATCTCGGGCTCAGTATTGTATGTGATGATCTCGGGCTCAGTATTGTATGTGATGATCTCGGGCTCAGTATTGTATGTGATGATCTCGGGCTCAGTATTGTATGTGATGATCTCGGGCTCAGTATTGTATGTGATGATCTCGGGCTCGTGCTTCAACTCACTTGGTCGGTTCGGTTCGGGTTTGAATTTTCAGGCCCGTTGAGAACTCTAAAAGGGATCACGCTCATTGGCCTGCAGCACCGGCCCTGTACCTGGCCCAGAGTTCCAGGCTGTTCTGACCACCTGCACCTGTCTCCTCAGTGGACTCAGTTAGCTGGGTTAGGGGGAGGACTGAAAGATTAGACTGGATTTGGAGGCCTTGTATTAAACCTGTATTGTCCTGTCACACCTTTACCTGTTCTATTCACATGTAAGCTCTGTGCCTCTCGCTCTCTCTCTCTCTCTCTAGTCTCCTCCCTGTAAGAAGCGGAAGTTGGAAAAGGCCCGGAAGCCTCTGTCTTTCTCAGTGCTGAAGCCCACAGTGAAGCTCCTGAGAGCCCCAGAGAGCGAGGACCCCAGTGCTGCGGAGCTTATCACCACCTGGCTGGAGAAAGGCCTCACACAGCTACGGGTGTGTAATATGTGCTGTTAGCGTAGCGTGTGTAATATGTGCTGTTAGCGTAGCGTGTGTAATATGTGCTGTTAGCGTAGCGTGTGTAATATGTGCTGTTAGCGTAGCGTGTGTAATATGTGCTGTTAGCGTAGCGTGTGTAATATGTGTTGTTAGCGTAGCGTGTGTAATATGTGCTGTTAGCGTAGCGTGTGTAATATGTGCTGTTAGCGTAGCGTGTGTAATATGTGTTGTTAGCGTAGCGTGTGTAATATGTGCTGTTACCGTAGCGTGTGTAATGTGTGCTGTTACCGTAGCATGTATAATATGTGTTGTTAGCGTAGTGTGTGTAATATGCACCGTTAGCGTAGCGTGTGTAATATGTGCCGTTAGCGTAGCATGTGTTATATGTGATGTTTGCATACCGTGTGATATGCTAATTGCACATATTAGAATATATAATGTGTCATGCTAGGTTAACGTGTGTAATATGTGATGTTAGCAGCACATATTACAGATGCTACGCTAACATCACACATTATGCTCACATCACATGTTACACACACTACACGAGCATCACACATTACACACGCTATGCTAGCAGCGCATATTACAGATGCTATGCTAGCATAGCGTGTGTAATGTGTGATGCTTGTGTAGCATGTGTAAGATGTGATGTGAGCATAGTATGTGTAATGTGTGCTGTTAGCGTAGCATGTGTAATATGTGATGTTGGCATAGCTTGTGTAAGATGTGATGTGAACATAGTGTGTGTAATGTGTGATGTTAGCGTAGCATGTGTAAGATGTGATGTTAGCGTAGCATGTGTAATATGTGATGTTAGCATGTGTAACGTGATACTAGTGGTCCGTGTCTTGTGTTTGCCGCAGGTGTTGCACAAGCGTGTTCCCGGAGAGGAGGCGGAGCTGAGCCTCTTCCTGACGGCGGTGGAGAATTCCTGGGTGCACATACGGCAGCGGCGGAGGGACCACGGCAGGCAGCTGCGCGAGCTCCCCCAGGGCCCCCCCTGCTGGAGGCAGCGCCACACTGCACCCCGCAGACACGCCCCAGCCCTCGCAGGAGCCCCTGGCCCAGGAGTCAAAGGTCACAGGTACACCCGCTGCGCCGGGAGAAGGTGGGCCGGACGCACAGGGGGGCGAGGGGAAGGAGGAAGACTCTGTTGTGGTGGAACAGGAAGCTGGCCCCGCCCAACCCCCCAGCCCGGGGTCAGTCCAGCACTTCCTGTTTAAGTGCCTGCTGACTGTGAGGGAGGAAGGGTCGGGCGACGTGGGCGTGCAAATGCACTGGGTGGAGGGACAGAACCGGGATCTGATGAACCAGCTCTGCACCTACCTGAGGAACACTCTCCACCGATTGGCCTCCCACCCCCCCATGACCTCCATGACCTCCCCTTTGACCTCACTGTGAACTCATCTCTGACCTCCCTTACAACCTCCCTGTGACCTACGAAGTGACCCTGTGACAATTCTTTCTTATTTTAATTCAGT
>CM056389.1:7376479-7396479 GCA_029718625.1 Synaphobranchus kaupii
CAAGTGTGCCAAGCTCGTAGCCTCTTTCCCAAGATGGCTTGAAGCTGTAATCGCTGCCAAAGGTGCAGCAACCAAGTATTAGGCAAAGGGTGTGTACAGATATGTAACCCCTAAATAACCTATTTTTGTCAGTAAAATAAAATTGCATATTTTCTAAAAACCTGTTTTCACTTTGTCATTATTGGCTATTGTGTGTAGATGTTTGAGGCAAAAAATGAACTCAATCTATTGTAGTATAAGTCTAACGTAATAAAACGTGGAGAAGGTGAAAGGAGTGTGCAGACTTTCCGGCTTGACTGTATGTTAACTGAGTGTTTGTTTAATAAGGTATGTTGTGTTTGTAGTGTTGTTTTTCACTTGTGGCCTGTTTGTAAAATATCGGGCCTTGTGTGGGTAAAATGTTGATTTCCGGTAGTTTACTACTTACCAGATGATTCTTAAGGTTTTTGTTTTTTTTGTAGGCCGAAACGATTTTGTATTCCTGAAGCAAGTCTGTGTTTTGCAGAATCCTGCCCAGGTTCTGTTTAATTTTTCTGTTCGCTATTTGGCTGAATGTCGAGTAGGTGGTGATAAGTGGAATTATTTTTCTAGTGTCCTGTTGTTTTGCAGCCCAGAAAGTTTTCCGAATCTGTCTGAGGAACGATCTGGAATACCCCCTTGGTTTTAATGCATTGAAGAGGGTTTTGGTGGCCTCCTCAAAGTGTCTAATCTGTGTGCAGATTCTGTTGAACCTTAGCAATTGGGATTTAATCAGGCCTCTGAATGTATGTTTCGGGTGGAGACTGTCCTTGTGTAAGAGTGCATGTGTGTCTGTGTCTTTAAAGAAAACTTTAGTGCCTAATGTGTGTGTTTGGGGAAATGAGGGCCCCTTGTATGTGGTAGTGTCCAAAAAATCAATATGTTCATAGTGTGTGGTGTGTTTAATTGTGATAGATGTATGGTGCGTGTTGAGGATCTGAATGAAGTGTTTGAAATCTTCTGAGCTATGTGTCCATGTTCCCCAGATGTCATCTAAATACCTGAAATAATTAGTGGGAAGTTTGGGACATTTTTCGAAAACAGTCTCCTCCCAATGTGCCATGTAAATGTTGGCATAAGCCGGTGCAAATTTTTGCCCATAGCTGTGCCGCTGGTCTGTAAGAAGAATTCTTTGTTGAATTCAAAGTCATTTTTGGTGATGCTTATCTCCAGTAATTGCAGGAGGATTGTATCCGGTCGATTGTTGTCCGGGTACTTTTCCATCCATGTTTTTACCGCTGTAGTGTTTATGTTGGTGTATAGACTATCTATGTCTATGGTGAACAGGATGGCTTCTTCCGGTATTTTGGCATTTTTTATTTTGTTTATGAAATCATATGTGTCTTTGATGTAGCTTTTGTGTTTTGTGGACAGTGGGTTCAGAAAAAAGTCTTAAGTATTCAGCTATCCTATAGGATTCGCTGTTGCAGTCTGAAATAATAGGCCTCCCTGCTGGGACCTCATATGGTATGCTCCTGGATTCTGGTGGCTTGTGTATTTTAGGGAGGAGGTAAAAAATCCTAGGTCTCGGGTTGTCCTCTCCCCTCAGGTAAAAACTTTTTATTTTTTAGTGATGTATTTGTTTTCTACTAGTGTCTGTATGATGGCACTTATTTCCTGGGCCGTGTCTGGGTATATGGGTCCATCTAATTTTCTGTAATGTGTTATGTTGTCTATAGGCTTCCTGTGTGTATTGTGTTCTGTCCATAATAACTATGGCACTTCCCTTGTCTGCTGGTTTGATAATTATTTGCTTGTTTTTAGCCAGCTGTAGTAGTGCTTGGCTCTCCCCTCTGCTGAGGTTGTTTTGGTCTTTGTGGGTTTGTGGGTTCAGTGCCTTAATTAGTGTGTTGTCCTCTTTAATAATCTGCGCAATCTCTTCTGGGATTTGTTCTGGTCTGGGTTCCCAGATGGATTTTGGTGTGAAAGGTGTCTGTTCCCTGGTTTCCGCCCCCTCAGAGAAAGCTGCCAGCTTCAGTCTCCTGTGGAACTCCTGGACTTGTCCTTTGAGGGTTTCTTTTTGTTTTCTGTGGATATTTACTGTGGGTATAAATGACAGACCCCTGTCCAGCAGCTTAAATTGGTCTTCTGTGGGTGTAAAGTTGTTACTCAATGGTATAATGTTTTTGTTCCCCTCCCTGTTTGTGCTTGGGCTTGTGGGGATTGTCAGTTTAAATGGTGCAGCCAGTGGTTCAGTATGTTTGTTGCTGTCCTATCTGTCCAGTGGATGTTATCTTGTGCGGTGCAGAAGTCCTCCTCTGGAAGCTTAGGGACATGGGGCATGTTCCTGCGGATGTGTTCATTTATCTCTCCCAAGTTGGACCTCTGGTAGGGTTCTAGGTTCACAGAGTGATTGATGAGTGGAATCCAGATCTCCGCTGATGGAAAGGGGGTTTTGGCCATCCTCAGCATATTCTGCAACTCTCATACAGAACAGCAGGGGTTAGAACCCGCCTCTCATACAGAACAGCAGGGGTTAGAACCCGCCTCTCGCACAGAACAGCAGGGGTTAGAACCCGCCTCTCGCACAGAACAGCAGGGGTTAGAACCCGCCTCTCGCACAGAACAGCAGGGGTTAGAACCAGCCTCTCACACAGAACAGCAGGGGTTAGAACCCGCCTCTCGTACAGAACAGCAGGGGTTAGAACCCGCCTCTCGTACAGAACAGCAGGGGTTAGAACCCGCCTCTCACACAGAACAGCAGGGGTTAGAACCCGCCTCTCGTACAGAACAGCAGGGGTTAGAACCCGACTCCCTCACAGAACAGCAAGATCACCCTCCCCAACACACACACACACACATCCTCAGTGAGCCTGTGGGGAATCTGGTGTGTGGGAGGTGGAGGTGATGGGGAGATGGTGCACACAGGCAGTAATTCTCTGTGCTGACACCAGGGGGCGCCACAGGGTGGTTGCAAACTCCAGTCCTCGTGGAGGGCTGCAGTGTCTGCAAGTCTTCTGTGCGTCTCAGCACTTAAGTGCTTAATTCGAGTCACTGATTGGCCCTCCGGGTCTCGACTTTGTTCTGTGCACGTTTTGCTGAGGTGTAGGTGCTGTTACTGCATAATACACAAACCAAAACCTTAATAAATGTATTAATAAAACAACCCCCCCCCCCCCCCCCCAGTCTGGGTTTACCGCTTGTCGTTCCTGGTCTCGCTGCACTTTAATCACCATGGCAACCTGTGGAAAGGATGCTATGGAATTATGAGTCATGGAACCTGTCAGGGATGAATCCCATTGCACAGCAGACAAAGCATGGATGGATCCCATTGGCTGAGGCAAACAGTTTCAAACTGATTTTATTTTTTTTATTTTTTTTAAATGTAATTTTCCTGGTAGAGCAGGCATGGACCCCAGAGAGAGCGTACATTACTAGGACTGACACACAAAGCCCCTGCATAAACACACACACTTATCCGCACTCCCGATTCTGAAACACCCCATCATGTGATCCCCGTGGCGACCGGGTAAGGAGTCACGCTGCACGTTGGTCAGCGATTTGACGTGCCTGTCACCGGGAGGCGAAATGTCCCCCGTCCCGAGTCAGGACCAGCATGGCATGTGACAGACGCTCTGGCCTCTCCTGTTCCCTCAGAGAGTGAGAGAGAGGGATGGAGAGAGGGAGGGAGAGAGAGAGATAAGTGCAGGGGGGGAGAGAGAGAGAGAGAGAGAGAGATAAGTGCAGGGGGGAGAGAGAGAGGGATGGAGAGGGGGGAGAGAGAGGGGGGGGGGGGGGGAGAAAAAGACAGATTGTTTTGATCGCTGCTTCTTTGGCTTGGCAGTGATCTGAGATCACACGGCAGTCATGTTCAGCTCCTGACTGACCCCATCTGATCTGTGTGTGTGTGTCTGTGTTTGTGTGTGTGTGTGTGTGTGAGCCACGTCACCCCCCCCCCCCCCCCCCCCAGTTCAGACAGAGATACTCACGATCGATGCACACTACCCTCTTCCCCTTTGAGCAGCAGAACAGACCTGAGTTACCTGTGCTCAGGTACACAGTGGTATCAGTGGCCTCTGATTGCTGATTGGCTCTTGGAAGCCCTTGTCCATGTGATGTTTATTGTGTCACGTGTACATACGGAATGACTAATAGCTATAATGGTGTAAAAAGAACGTAAAAATACACAATGAAAACCGGCCATTTAGCCCAATAGGCACTGCAGCCCTTCAGGATCTGAGAGGTGAGTTACCCCACAGCAGGGGTGTCAAACTAAAGGGAGGGTTTTTCTGGTTTCCTTTCAATGGGGTGGCAGTGTAGTATAACGGTTAAGGAACTGGACTTGTAACCGAAAGGTTGCAGGTTCGATTCCCAGGTAGGACACTGCCGTTGTACGCTTGAGCAAGGTACTCAACCTGAATTGCTTCAGTATATATCCAGCTGTATAAATGTAATAAGTTGCGTAAGTCGCTCTGGATAAGAGCGTCTGCTAAATGCCTGTAATGTAATGTAATCAGCTGCCAATTAAGCCTCGAGAACAAGGTGTGTGGAGTCAGCCAGTAAATGACTTAAAGGCCCACTCAGTAATTTTGGTTGCTAATCAACAGAAATTATGGTATTATGATACTTCAGATGATACCCCTACTATCATATCAAAATAAAAAATTGGAAACTTCCTGCAATGTGGAAGGGCCCAAGACCGAAAGAGCGTTGGTAACGGAATTACGGCAGAAAATTGGGTGTTGTTTTGTTTTTTCCTTCCACATGCAGGAAGTTTCCAATTTTTTATTTTGATATGATAGCAGGGGTATCATCTGAAGTTATAAAGCTTTTTATAATCAGTTATAAGACTTAAGACTTATCCACAGCAAGTAAAATTGAGGCCAAAATTGTAATTCTGTTACCATGGAATTGCCCAGAATCTCTACAGATCATTCAGAGTCCTAGGTCCTCTCTTGTGCACTCTCCTCTTCAGCTCAGTCCACAGGTTTTCAATGGGGTTTAGGTCAGGGGACTGAGATGGCCATGGCAGAAGCTTGATTTTGTGTTCAGTTAACCATTTTTGTGTTGATTTGGACGTATGTTTTGGATCATTGTCCTGCTGGAAGATCCAATGGCGACCCAGTTTTAGTTTCCTGGCAGAGGCAGCCAGATTCAGATTTAAAATTTCCTGGTATTTCATGGAGTTCATGATGCCATGTACCCTAACAAGGTTCCCAGGGCCTTTGGAGGAAAAACAGCCCCACAACATCACGGAACCTCCACCATACTTAACAGTGGGGATCAGGTTATTTTCGGTTTAGCCATCCTTCTTTTTACGCCAAACCCACCTTGAGTGTTGGTTGCCGAAAAGCTCAATTTTCATTTCATCTGACCATAGAACACGGTTCCAGTCAAAGTTCCAGTAGCGTTTAGCAAACTCCAGGCGCTTACATTTGTGGTGAAATGACAGGAAAGGCTTTTTTCTGACATGCCTTCCAAATAATTTGTTGGCATGGAGGTGATGTCTAATGGTAGTTTTGGAGACTTGATGACCCCAAGATGCTACTTTCCTCTATAATTCTCCAACAGTGATCCTTGGGGATTTTTTTGCCTCGCTTACCATCCTCCTCACTGTGCGTGGGGGCAAAATAAACTTGGGTCCTCTTCCAGGCAAGTTTGTAACAGTTCCAGTTGCTTTGAACTTTTTAAGTATTGCCCTAACAGTAGATATGGGCATTTTCAGATGAGTAGCTGTTTTTTTATAGCCATTCCCTGACTTATGAAGCTCAACACACTTTTCCCTCATTTGATTTGTGTGTTCTGTTATCTTTCCCATGTTGATGTATGAATAAGGGAATATGGCCTCTGTGTCACCTCATATTTATACCCCAGTGAAACAGGAAGTCATGGATTACTGCTTGAAAGTTCATAAACACTCCTATCAACTTTAAAAAGTAAAATATAAATGGAAAAAATGCTTCAGTTGCATTTTGTTCATAAGAATTTCTAGGGGTGCCTATAATTGTGGCACATGGTTTTGTTAAAAATAATTATTTCTTGAGGATTTTTTTTCTCAGAATAAATTTACTTCAATTAAAGGTTGGATTTTTCAAATTTTTTCAGTGTCAGATTAAGCTAATTCACCAAATGGTAAATCTTTTATAACCCTTTTTACTCGTCTTTACGTACAGTGCGTACATGGCACTGGCAGGAGTGTGCTGTTTAATGTGCACTGTTTAGCAGTCCGCGAAAAATATCCACTATACTGTTTTACAACCACACTGCGGAAGTGTCGTAAGCAGGTCATAAGATGTCCCACCAGTGTTGCCATGTCCGCGGTTTTACAGGTAAATTGGGATACTTTCAAAGTGGCATCACAGGTAAAAATGAAAAACCTGGAAGTGTGTCATCCAGGTGTTTCAAGTATACAGCAATTAGAAACATTTTCGCCTACTCAACGATGTTCTTGTCCTAGCTACTCACCAAGGCTACTCAATAGTGTGGAAGAGTGCTGTTTCGGACACAGTCTTTGTCTTTTTGCTTGTTGTAAGAGATTAGCATTTTTTTAGCAACCAAAATTACTGAGTAGGCCTTTAGTTAAACCAGCAGACACTGGCCCTCCAGGTCTGGAGTTAAACCAGCAGACACTGTGGCCCTCCAGGACTGGAGTTAAACCAGCAGACACTGTGGCCCTCCAGGACTGGAGTTATACCAGCAGACACTGTGGCCCTCCAGGACTGGAGTTAAACCAGCAGACACTGCGGCCCTCCAGGACTGGAGTTAAACCAGCAGACACTGTGGCCCTCCAGGACTGGACTTAAGCCAGCAGACACCGTGGCCCTCCAGGACTGGACTTAAACCAGCAGACACCGTGGCCCTCCAGGACTAGAGTTAAACCAGCAGACCCTGTGGCCCTCCAGGACTGGAGTTAAACCAGCAGACACTGTGGCCCTCCAGGACTGGACTTAAGCCAGCAGACACCGTGGCCCTCCAGGACTGGACTTAAACCAGCAGACACCGTGGCCCTCCAGGACTAGAGTTAAACCAGCAGACCCTGTGGCCCTCCAGGACTGGAGTTAAACCAGCAGACACTGTGGCCCTCCAGGACTGGACTTAAGCCAGCAGACACCGTGGCCCTCCAGGACTGGACTTAAACCAGCAGACACCGTGGCCCTCCAGGACTAGAGTTAAACCAGCAGACCCTGTGGCCCTCCAGGACTGGAGTTAAACCAGCAGACCCTGTGGCCCTCCAGGACTGGAGTTAAACCTGCATACACTGTGGCCCTCCAGGACTGGAGTTAAACCTGCATACCCTGTGGCCCTCCAGGACTGGAGTTAAACCTGCAGGCACTGCGGCCCTCCAGGACTGGAGTTAAACCTGCAGACCCTGTGGCCCTCCAGGACTGGAGTAAAACCTGCATACACTGTGGCCCTCCAGGACTGGAGTTAAACCTGCATACCCTGTGGCCCTCCAGGACCAGGGTTGAGAAACACTGCTCTAACCTACAGGATCTGAGTGTTGAGTTACCCTACAGGTCGACACAGGCAGAGAACTGCTGGCTTTCTATCCTCCCTTTACCCTGGGAGTCAGATGTGAAGACAGTCTGGCCAATCAGTAGCACTGATTGTTCAGTTAATTAGTTAAGAAAGAAAGCCAGGTCCGGAATTGGATTTGAGGTCCAGATTTGAATATCCATGGCTTATAGCAGTGGTTCTCAACTTCGGTCCTGGAATACCCCTGTGTATGCTGGTTTATTTTCAACCACAATTGCAATCCTAAAATTTTAACAAGCTGTTCATTTTTCTTAATTAGGTGCTTTTCATGTTTAGAGGGATTATTTACCCTCTTAAGACACATTATGTCAGAAATAGCTGTGCATGCCATAAAGAATAAAATTCCAATGTTCCCATTAAATTATAGACTGAGGTGAATCAATAGGCTCCTAATTGGGTAGTTGAACGCATTGTTTTAAGTTTCTTAATTTTTCCTTAAATGTATTAACAAAATGCAGGTTTGGCTCTTTGACATTTTCTTTGTCTTTTCTTCATTATTTACCAAATGGTTAGCGGCCATGTGTCCACAATTTCACAAATTAGGAGCCTATTGATTCATCTCAGTCTTTAATTTGATCAGTTAAAATGTTTTTTTACCTCTTGTAATTATTTGCAATATAGCACAGTGAGAATATTGGACTTATATTCTTTGTGACATGCATAGCTATTGCTAACATAATGTGGCTTAAGAGGGTAAATAATCCCTCTAAATATGAAAAGCACCCAATTAAGAAAAATTGACATCTTGTTAAAATTCTGGAATTGCAATTGTGGTTGGAACAAAAACCAGCATACTCAGGGGTACTCCAGGACCCGAGGTTGAGAACCACTGGCTTATAGCTTGGATACACAAATCCATGGATGGATCCATGCCATAGGATCCTGGAGGCCTGTTATTTGAGTAACGGCACCCTATATGCACTGTGGCCCTGTAGGAACCTGAGGTTACCGTAGTTACTGTATAGGTCAGGCGTGTCAAACTCCAGTCCTGGGTAGTGTGACACTCAAGGACCCAAAAGTGGAGTTACCCTATAGGCCAGTGGTTCTCATACTTGGTCCTGGGGCCCCCTGTGTATGCTGGGGCCCCCTGTGTATGCTGGTTTTCATTCCAACCACAATTGCGATCCGAGAATTTTAACAAGCTGTTAATTTTTCTTAATTGCACTTTTCATGTTTTGATGGATTATTTACCAAATTATGTCAGAAAATAGCTATGGATGCCATGTAGAATAAATGTCCCATGTTCACATTTTGCTTATTGTGCGATATTGCAAACAATTTCATTAAAAGAGGTAACAAAACTGAGCAAATGAAAGGCCGAGGTGAATCAATAGGCTCCTAATTGGTGAAAGTGAAGAATCCAAAGACAATGCAAATTGATAATGAGCCAAACCTGCATTGTGTTAAGTTTAATGAAACAAAATTATGAAAGAACTTACACACGTGTTTAACAACCTAATTAGGAGCATATTGACTCACCTCAGTCTTTAATTTGATCAGTTGTAAGATTTTGTTAACTCTTTATGTAGTTGTTTGCAATATAGCACAATAAGCAAAATGTGAACATGGGACATGTATTCTGCATGGCATGCACAACTATTTTCTGACATAATTTGTCTTAAGGGGGTAAATAATCCATCAAAACATCAAAAGTGCAATTAAGAAAAATGAACAGCTTGTTTAAAATTCTCAGATCGCAATTGTGGTTGGAACAAAAATCAGCATACACGGGGGGCCCCAGGACCGAGTTTGAGAACCAATAATATAAGGCAGTGGTGGCCCTCCAGGAACCAGAGGTTGAGTTACCCTATAGACACTGTGGCCCTTTAGGAACCTGAGGTGGAGTTACCCTATAGGCACTGTGGCCCTTTAGGAACCTGAGGTGGAGTTACCCTATAGGCACTGTGGCCCTTTAGGAACCTGAGGTGGAGTTAACCTATAGGCACTGTGGCCCTTTAGAAACCTGAGGTGGAGTTACCCTATAGGCACTGTGGCCCTTTAGGAACCTGAGGTGGAGTTACCCGATAGGCACTGTGGCCCTGTAGGAACCTGAGGTGGAGTTACCCTATAGGCACTGTGGCCCTTTAGGAACCTGAGGTGGAGTTCCCTATAGGCAGTGGTGGCCCTCCAGGAACCTGAGGTGGAGTTAACCTATAGGCACTGTGGCCCTTTAGGAACCTGAGGTGGAGTTACCCTATAGGCACTGTGGCCCTTTAGGAACCTGAGGTGGAGTTACCCGATAGGCACTGTGGCCCTGTAGGAACCTGAGGTGGAGTTACCCTATAGGCACTGTGGCCCTTTAGGAACCTGAGGTGGAGTTACCCTATAGGCAGTGGTGGCCCTCCAGGAACCTGAGGTGGAGTTACCCTATAGGCACTGTGGCCCTGTAGGAACCTGAGGTGGAGTTACCCTATAGGCAGTGGTGGCCCTGTAGGAACCTGAGGTGGAGTTACCCTATAGGCACTGTGGCCCTTTAGGAACCTGAGGTGGAGTTAACCTATAGGCAGTGGTGGCCCTTTAGGAACCTGAGGTGGAGTTACCCTATAGGCACTGTGGCCCTTTAGGAACCTGAGGTGGAGTTACCCTATAGGCACTGTGGCCCTTTAGGAATCTGAGGTGGAGTTAACCTATAGGCACTGTGGCCCTTTAGGAACCTGAGGTGGAGTTACCCTATAGGCAGTGGTGGCCCTCCAGGAACCTGAGGTGGAGTTACCCTATAGGCACTGTGGCCCTTTAGGAACCTGAGGGTGGAGTTACCCTATAGGCAGTGGTGGCCCTTTAGGAACCTGAGGTGGAGTTACCCTATAGGCACTGTGGCCCTTTAGGAACCTGAGGTGGAGTTACCCTATAGGCACTGTGGCCCTTTAGGAACCTGAGGTGGAGTTACCCTATAGGCACTGTGGCCCTTTAGGAACCTGAGGTGGAGTTACCCTATAGGCACTGTGGCCCTTTAGGAACCTGAGGTGGAGTTACCCTATAGGCACTGTGGCCCTTTAGGAATCTGAGGTGGAGTTAACCTATAGGCACTGTGGCCCTTTAGGAACCTGAGGGTGGAGTTAACCTATAGGCACTGTGGCCTTTTAGGAACCTGAGGTGGAGTTAACCTATAGGCAGTGGTGGCCTAACTCCAGCTCTTATTTATTTAATTGCAGTCAAATTAGCGATCTGACACGTTTGTCATGTTTCTTGATAAGCTCATGAAGCTCACCTGAACAGTTAGGTCTCTATATGAATTATTTTACTGTGAGATGAACTACGAGTAAACTACCCTGTAGCTCGTGGAGTCAATGTGAACTCAATTCAATAAAATTTTATTTGTTTAGCGCTTTTTACAATCACAAAGACGCTGTACAGAGAGACAGAAGTAAAATTGGGTAAAAACCAGGCATGAACCCCCAACCAGCAAAACGAGGTAAAAACTCCCCGTTGGGAAGAAATCTCAGAAGGAACCTGGCTAGAGAGGGGGAGCCCATCCTTCGCTGGCCGGTCCGGTTTAAACTAAAGGTGGAATGGATGGTAATGGAAATGTAATGAAGGATCTAACACAGCAAAAATCAAGTGGGCTGAACATGCTACAGTCTGAGATATTAAACTAGCTGCTAAGTAGAAAGTTTAATGAAAGGATGTAAAATGGGAAAAAAGGTGGTGCACACTCCCCACCGGTAGACATCCTTAACTATGGTATTGACTGAAAAGGTATGTTTTTAGCCTACACTTAAAGACAGAAAGTGTGTCTGAAGCCCGAACATACACTGGGAGATTGTTCCATAAGACAGGATCTTTGTAAGAGAAGGCTCTGCCACCCACTGTCATTTTTTATTTTATAGTACGAATTTTCAGATAGCCAGCATCTTGTGAACAAAGTAATCTTGGGGGACAGTAAGGAATGAGTAAGTCACTAAGATATTCTGGGGCCAAACCATTTAAAGCTTTAAACGCTAAGAGTAAAATCTTGTTGTCAAGAGAGTGTGAATCTAAAGGGGTGGGTTTTTAGCCCGTTTTCGGATGGTGGTCGCTGAGACGGCTGTGGGAGGTTTATCTCCACCCCTGAGAGGGCCAGAACAGAGCCCAGACGTGACTGGGACGTGCTTGCTCAGTGCGAGGGGGAGGAGCCAGACGTCCCGAGGTTGCAGAACGGAGGGGTCTGGCTGGCGTGTGCATGGTCTGATGATCTTATGAAGGGGCGGATCCCTTGGTGGCCTGGTACGCTAGCAGAAAGGTTTTAAATGATAAGTGATTGTCATGTGAAAAGCTGATGTATGTGGTTACAGTTCTCTCTCTCCCCCCCTCTCTCGCTCTCTATCTCCCTCTAACCCCCTTTCTCTCCCTCTCTCTGTTTCTCTCCCCCCCCCCCCCCCCCCCCCACACTTTCTCTCTTGCTCTCTCTCAGCAGTGGAACTGAGCCCCAGAAAGCAGCGATGTTGAGGTACGTCTGTCTGACCCCCTACATACCACAGCTGCCTGCTCCTGGAGTGCCAGTGTGTGTGTGTGTGTGTGTGTTTGTGTTTATACGTGCATGCGTTTGTGAGGGTGTGTGTGTGTGTTTATACGTGCATGCGTTTGTGAGGGTGTGTGTGTGTTTATACGTGCATGCATTTGTGAGGGTGTGTGTGTGTGTGTGTGTGTGTGTGTTTATACGTGCATGCGTTTGTGAGGGTGTGTGTGTGTGTTTATACGTGCATGCGTTTGTGAGGGTGTGTGTGTGTGTGTGTGTGTGTGTGAGAGGGGGGTGTGCACTTCCATGTGCGTGTCCTCAAACATGGGAATTTTGAAAGGACAGATCTTCACCGCTAACTTGTAAAGGGTTAAACAGTATATTGTCACTGAGATGCACAATGGAACACTAATTTTGGATTGTAGCAGCAGACGGTAGGACAACCCCCCCCCCACCCACCACTCCCCCTCTCCTGCCACATCTCAAACATGTATATTTATATTTAGAAGTGTAAATACTGCTTGTGTGAGCGGTTCGTCAGAGGGAAGGGTCTTCGGATGGGCGGCCGTTTGAGTCAGCGCTGGCGCGACGGTGGCGATTCCTCGCTCCCCCCTGTCCTATCAGAGCCTGTTGCTAGGCAGGCACATGTGTGTGTGTGTGTGTGTGTGTGTGTGTGTGTGAGAGAGTTTGTGCGCGCGCACGTGTGTATGTGTACCTTCAGTAAGGGAATGCTCCCAACCCCCCTCTCTCTTTCTCACACACACACACACACACACCCACCCACACATGTACACGCCCATACGCAGACCCCCCCCCCCCCCCCCCCCCACCCTTGAAATTTTGCATGGAACACCAACTGGACTCGCCAGGTTGCCATGGTTACTTTCACGTGACTCACCTATAAATATAAGGCTGGAGGTTTCCTGGCGGCCTGTATGGCCGCTCTTTGGTGCGGAGAGCAGACGGCGACTCTTCGAGACGACCGGAGCTCCGCGGAGCGGAGCGTCTCTCCGCAGCGAGTGACATCACCGGTCTCTCGGCTCAGCGCGGGGGCGCTTTTCCGCTGCCCGGTACTGATCCGTAACATCACCGGTCCCAGAGCTGGCTGGCGTAATTATTAAGCGTTTAATTTAATAAACCTTGCTTAGTGAATAACAGAAACCCTGTTGTGTGTGCTGTAGGCTTTTTCAGGTAGCGCAAGGGCTATACATTTATGGGTTATTTCACGGGGTAAAAAGTCTCGATTCTGTACGATGCAGGCAGTGAGGTAAATGGATTACTTGTGTGCGATAAGAGCAGAGAGAGAAACTGGGTTTCTAAAGTATCAGCTGCATCACGTCCTCACTCACACGCTGGAGCACTCTTGGACTGTCAATAAACATACGAGGCCCCATAAGAACTTACTGGGCCAATAAAGTCTGATTCTGATTGTTAGAATGTCAAATTGTTCGTGCAATTTTTGTCACACATTACGGGCCTTATAGACACCATTACATCACTGCCTCCCTCTGCACTGAACACAGGCGAGATTTAAATGTATGCATAAATAGTCTGTAATGTATATGATGCCAAAGTAAATTATATATAGGTCTAGCCTACATGATGATTATGAGCAACCATCAACAGCGTCTGATAATTAGAATTATGAATGATCATAAGAGTACTGGAGTACATACCTACATTTAGAGTATAGAGTAACATCTTATATTGTGGAAACGTCCCAACCCCAAACAAATTCAACCCTGTACGTCTCCCGAGTTAGAGCAGAGGGAAAATTATTGTTGCACGTCCCCTTTAAGACTGGACATGCAGTGTCCCGGCAGCTCCGCCCCCTCCACGCTGTTTCGGATTTATTGTAAAAGCAGTAAAACGATCCCGTCTGCACGCCTTCCCGCGCCGCACCCAGCTTCGCATGAGCAGGCGACGGATTAAGTGGGCTGTGTATCAGTAAGGAAAACACCCCCAACGTTACAAACTAAAGCTGTAAATCAGAACGCATTTTTAAAACAAAAAAAAACAAAAACCTTTTAAATTTGATTAGCAAGGCACCTACAAAGAAACCCCCTTGTGACATTCGCGTAGACTAGGCTACATGTTGGCGTCCAAATATGGCTTCTATGGGCCAGTGGGTTTTCGAAATCCACAGCCATTCGGATCGTGCTCGCCATTCCATGTTGAGGAAGGTTGGGGTGAGTAATAGTTTACGCATAGCCTATGTTTTCAACAAAGGCAATCAAAAGCCCTTAAACCATGGCTTTGTCGACTAACTTAATTTCTGTACGTGTAAAATACCGCAGAGCTCGAAGCAGTGGCAAAATACGCAGCTAATTGTCAGGTTGCTGGCGGTAGGGGTGTGGCGACGGAGCCACTTGTCCTGCGTGATTGACAGGTACCGAGACAGTGGGTCCTCCGGTCTCGCCCTATCCTTCAAATGCAGATGAGCCGCACACAGACGAGCGCCGCTGCCCACGTGGACAGTCACCATGCCTTGTTGTTCTCCTCACCGATTGGTTGCCAGGCATCGACATGTTTTAATCGAATGCAAATGCACTGCAGGGCAGAGCTGTCAGGAAGACGCGGCGAATGGATTCGCACGCGGTCTCTCTTTCTGCCCGCGCGGTACCGCCCCTTGGCACTGTGACGGATACAAATTTTTTTTTTTTTTTAAACACGTCACACTTCAAATGAACTCATTGTATTACATGCAATTTTAGATAGGCTACTATTTAAAAAAAATCCTTAAACTATTTCAGGTGATATTGTTTACTGCCGTATCGTCACATAAGATAATGAATTGAATGCTAGCTGTTTGTGCAAAAAGAAAATCTATCTCTTTACAAAGAAGTGCTTCGCATAATAACTCGTTCTATCAACAACAGCTATTCTCTGTTGGCACACACCACAAGTTCTCCTTCTGCAGAACTTTTATTTCTTTTTCACACTAACCTAATGGCACAGTTGTATATGCTACGGGTATTAAATCATGTAATTCTCACTTGTGTTACATTCCAAATCCCTGTTCAATAATGGCCAAGGCAACCTTTTCCGTATTTTGTGTTGGAGTGTGTGGGAGGGGTTAGCAATGAGCGGGGGGCGGGTTAGCAATGTGCGGGGGGCGGGCCAGAGCGGTGTGCCATTCGTCTTGTTGTGTTTTCGGTTACTCGCTTCGCCATCTTGTTGCAATCCCTCTACGTGTGTAGCAGGCTCCTCGCGAAAAGGGGTCCGGATACTTTTCCCCTCTACCTTTCAGGAGACCAGATAAAGGGATCCCGTGAAACAGAAATAACTTTTTTTTTTTTTTTTAATACATATAAATAAGACATCCTCTATAACATATCAACATTATTAACTCGTGACCGACTTCTACTATCCGAGGGAAGAGATGAGCATCGATACGCTTTTGGAAGCAGCCAGGTTTTTGGAATGGCAAACCCAACAACAGATAACACGTGGTAAGGGGGGGCAGGGGACAGGGGCAATTGGCGGGGGGTGGGGTGCAGAATCTCACGTCTACAATGAAACCTGTCTTTCGGGGACTCCGCGCGTGCTGTGGAGGGAAAAAAAAAAAACGTTTACTTGAGCAGCAAGATAAGCACGCCGGTAAATACGTAAACCTAGCGTTAACAGTCAGAAGGTATCGGTCTGGAGTTTTCACATTGGTCCCTTATCTATTTTTAAACAATAGTTTGCCAGTTGTATGATCAGTTTAGCTGCGCGGACCTTTGGGCGCTTTCGCATGGGGAATCGGTGCCTTCACATGGTCTAATCTGTGCATCCTGTAATCTGTGTAAAATGTGTGTTTGTCTCCCTGTACGCTTTAGATCCATGGCATAACTATAATTAGCTTGCTACTATGCAGGTTCAGTAGCCTACTGCAGCGAGCTAAGGCAACCGTGGGTGGTTACATGCTTTCCTTTGACAGAATCACATACTGCGCGCGTTCGTGTCTGGTTACAATCGAGCATTTTTCTTTGCTACAGTGGTTCGATGTGACGATGTGCAGCCGGGGCAACCGATTGTGCATTCCTCTCGAGGATTCCGCGGTCGGCTCGCCGCATAAAGTCCTATAACTTGGGTAGTTGTAATTTAGACCCGTCTAACCAGCTACCCCGCATCCAAAGATCTTTCTAAGGAAGACTGATTGGGCGAATAAAACGAAAGTTTTTCTAATTTTTGACCATGGGTTAAATTCATTTTCAGTTTTAAGGGCGGTGGCAAAACACGAGTGGTGTGCCATTTTTTTTTTTTTTACATAATGACCTTACATAGCCGGGTGGTTAGCTATCATATGACGCACGATTTCAGCCTACTTCCCGTTCTAAGTAGTAAGCGCTTAGCTGCGATTCCCATGCTTTTGGAAATCCCGTATATGTTACTGGGGAAAGCCCAAATGCTGTTTCGAGGCAGACACGCGGTTTGCGTGCGGGCATTCGCACGTTTTTAAGGTCTTTTCTTTTTCTTTTTCTTTGGAATTTGGTAACGTCGAGGGCGAGCGCTAATCGCCTCATCTGGGAACGGCTTTTTTTTTGTTTGTCTGCTGGTGACGTGTCAGTTCGTCCACGCCTCCCAGCTAATACCGCGTGCCTGAAGCCCACCCCCTTTCGACCACGTGCGCGCCAGGCGCTCCTGCCAGACTCGCGGCGTCCCCTCCCCTCCCCCCCCTCCATGCGACTCACTGACTGGCGCGTGGGTCATCGTAGGGAGAGAAGTAGGCCACTACGCGCCCTCTCTCGTGTTAAGCGGTTATAGCGGTTATATAACGTGCATTCGCGTGCATTTTAAAACTGGAGCTCCGCTGAAAGGCGAAATGATTGTAATGTGCATATATAGATGCTTTTCCCTACATTGTATAGTGCAATTACTTGTGTCGCGGTCAGATACACAATTTGTTCCAGGGAAAACCCTTTTTTTTTACGAAAGCTCAGCGTTAAAATATGTGATTTAACTAGGACAGGGAGGCGTTTCTCTGCCGGGTAATGTGACGAGTAGAGGGAAGGAATTTAAAAGCAAGCGGATCAGTGCGGTGTGTCCTGTTGTCAACAGCTACTTCGATCATAAAAGTGGCAAGACAAACGCTTTTGTGCTTGAACGATACATTTGACGAATTTTCCTGTTGATCAGTGAACGGCGTTCCTTTAATTTTCACCGTTCAAGTTCACTGTGGTCACAGGAAATCTTGCTGACCTGCAAAAGTCTTCAATGTTTCTGGGCGTTGTAATGACCTTTGCCTTATGGCTGTTGAAAACCATTATGTGAAGACTGGTTTACCTCTCAATCGGGGGAAAACAACTTTGCAATTGGATTTTATTAAACACGGCCAACAGTACCAGGTACTGCCACCTATGTCCCAAAATCCAACATACTTTTGGATTCATGACAGTCTGTTGAAGATTTTCTAAAGGGAATATCTAAGCCGCATTTAAATTATACAAATGAATATAAAAATACAAAGTGTTATCAGCGCCTAAGTGAAAATATGGCTGATGGGTGCGTAGGTAAAAAAAGTGAATATCCATAAAGTAGCTGAGTTACTCGCGCACCAGAAAAAGCAGAGAAAATCTAATGATTGAGTGTGTGAATGTGTGTGTGCATGTGATGGTGTGTGAGCAAGTAATGTGTGTGTGTGTGTGTCCGTGCGTCTGATGGTTTGTGTATGCGTGTGTGTGAGCTTGATTGCGTGTAAGTGTTTGTGTGTGTGTGTCTGTGTCTTACTGTGTGTCTGTAAGCATGTGTGTGCCTGTATGTATGTGTGCTTGATTGCGTGTGCGTGTCTGTTTTTCTGTGTGTCTGTCCAAGCGAGTCTGTCTGCATGTGTGTGTGTGTGTTACACTGACTCCCTGTACGAGTACAAGTCCCAGTTGGATGCTGGTGCTTTGGGTTTGCAGGCTGAGTGCAGCTCTGAGGAAGCGCTTCAGCATCTGCTGACTTACACACACACACACACACACACACCCAGCGCTGCGGCCCTTTCTCACATACACACACACACACACACACACACACACTCACCTGCACACACACACATTTACACACACACTCCTCCCCCAGTGCTGCGGCCCTTTCTCACACACTCACACACACACACTTACACACACACTCCTCCCCCAGCGCTGCGGCCCTTTCACACACACACACACACACACACACACACACACACACACACACACACACACACACACACACACACACTCACACACACACT
The DNA here is from genome assembly GCA_029718625.1 of Synaphobranchus kaupii. Taxonomy (NCBI): domain Eukaryota; kingdom Metazoa; phylum Chordata; class Actinopteri; order Anguilliformes; family Synaphobranchidae; genus Synaphobranchus; species Synaphobranchus kaupii. Next base: position 7,394,611 of record CM056389.1, read on the forward strand.
CAGCTCAGTCCCTCCTGATGCCAAAATATTTTTAATTGAATAAAACCTGCTCCGTTGCTGGGTATGAAAATAGGTTTCAAAACAGTTTTTTTGGTCCTGACTAAATGCAGCATTGCTGCCTTATACACCGTCTGACTGTGGGACCTGGCGTTTGGGGGGTTAAGTGGTGATGTCACTGTTTGGAACAGGACAGTGTGAGCCGGTCGCTCACTGCAGCGTGCGAGTGAGTGAGCTCCCTGATTGACCATTGGCTGAGGGGAGCGTGTTCGGGCGGGAGATCGCTGCTGGTGATTCCGTCGTGTTTTTCTTGGGTATTAAATTCTGCCTCAGAAGCTTACGGGCAAAGCTTAAAAAAAATTTACCCAGTGAAAGGAGGATCTGGTTAGCTGTGTGTGTCTGTGTGTGCATGTGTGTGTGTCTGTTTGTGTCTGTGTGTGCGTGGGCATGTGTGTGTGTGGTTTCTGTTTGCATGTGTGCCAGGTGTGTCTATGTATGTGTGCGCGCTCACACTCATGCGTGTGTGTGCCAGGTGTGTGTAGGGATGGAACAGGGATTCTGTAGTCTTGTGCTGAAATTGTGGGCTATTATACATACTATTACTGTGACTTTTCTCGCATACACACGCATACACATGTACACACACACACTCTCTGTCTCTCAGCCACACTCTTTCTGTCTCTTGTCAGACAGACATTTTCATATAAATATATAGAAATATATATATATACACACACACACACACACACACACACACACACACACAGTATATATGTTCATATATGGCTTGGTTTACCCTACTGTATGGTAATGTAGTGTCCTGGTATACTCTATTCTACTCTATGGTAATGTATGGTAATGTAGTTTCCTGGTATACCCTACTCCATGGTAATGTAGTTTCCTGGTATACTCTACTCTATGGTAATGTAGTGTCCCGGTGTACTCTACTCCATGGTAATGTAGTGTCCTGGTATACTCTACTCCATGGTAATGTAGTTTCCTGGTATACCCTACTCCATGGTAATGTAGTGTCCTGGTATACCCTACTCCATGGTAATGTAGTTTCCTGGTATACCCTACTCCATGGTAATGTAGTGTCCTGGTATACTCTACTCTATGGTAATGTAGTGTCCTGGTATACCATACTCCATGGTAATGTAGTGTCCTGGTATACTCTACTCTATGGTAATGTAGTGTCCTGGTATACCCTACTCCATGGTAATGTAGTGTCCTGGTATACCCTACTCCATGGTAATGTAGTTTCCTGGTATACCATACTCCATGGTAATGTAGTGTCCTGGTATACCCTACTCCATGGTAATGTAGTGTCCTGGTATACTCTACTCTATGGTAATGTAGAGTCCTGGTATACTCTACTCTATGGTAATGTAGTGTCTTGGTATACCCTACTCCATGGTAATGTAGTGTCCTGGTATACCCTACTCCATGGTAATGTAGTTTCCTGGTATACCATACTCCATGGTAATGTAGTGTCCTGGTATACCCTACTCCATGGTAATGTAGTGTCCTGGTATACTCTACTCTATGGTAATGTAGAGTCCTGGTATACCATACTCCATGGTAATGTAGTGTCCTGGTATACTCTACTCTATGGTAATGTAGTGTCCTGGTATACCCTACTCCATGGTAATGTAGTGTCCTGGTATACCCTACTCCATGGTAATGTAGGTTCCTGGTATACCATACTTCATGGTAAGGTAGTGTCCTGGTATACCATACTCCATGGTAATGTAGTGTCCTGGTATACCCTACTCCATGGTAATGTAGTGTCCTGGTATACCCTACTCCATGGTAATGTAGTGTCCTGGTATACTCTACGGTAATGTAGTGTCCTGGTATACCCTACTCCAT
>CM056389.1:7398979-7440658 GCA_029718625.1 Synaphobranchus kaupii
GCGCTTCTCTCTTAAGCGACGGTCAGATTTACCTCCAGGCTCCCTCTCGACTCATCTCAGCTCCTGGATGATGTCACTCTCTGTAACTGAGGGTTTTACCAGCACAACGTTGACAGGGACCTGCCAATAGCTTATATATGTATTATTGATTAATCCCGGTTCCCGGGATCCCGGTATTTCCCATCACAATTCCTTCCCGTTCCCAACCGGGAGTGACGTCGGGAAACCGGGAAATTTAACAAGGCAATGCAGATAAATAACTCTTGAATTATATTTGGCCTAATTAAGTAAAATAAAATAATCAATATATGAAGTTTATTTCCAAAATGCAGTATCCACAATTTGAAAAAACTGACCGCCTACTCATGACTGCTTATTGACAAGAGAAAACTCATATATATATAAACGTGGAGAGCAAAATCATGTGGAAGAATTTTCAGAAATTTAATACTAACGAGGCAAAATGTCGGTTTTATTTTTAAGTTGTAAATTAATTTCAGAGAAAACAATAGGCTCGCTATTTCAATTGCGACGTCAATAGAATGTAATAACTTAAATTTTCCCGTTAGGGAACTTGAGTTGTAGCCCCAGCAACAACAGAAAAGACAGACAGTGGGGCAGACCCACAACACACAAACAAACATATCAAATAAAGACATTCTATAGAATCATTGCATTAATCAAATGAATTAAGTGAATTAAAGTGGAATACAGCCATGATTAAAAATAGCCCCCGCTGTCCCTAGAAGTCCAGTGTCATTAAGCAGTCCAACACACAAACTCCGCCTCCACGACTTTCCTCCATACACGCAGTGTTGCGGTCTCTGTACACTGTCGAAACGGAGCACTGAACTGAGTCAACCTTCCCAGTCGTCGCCTCGCTCCTCCCCCGCATTATCTTCTCCTTCCCTTTCCTGGTTGCCTTTTGAAGATTGCCTGCACTCCCGGATCAGTACCAACATCTTCAACTCTGGTGAAGGGCCATGGTAAACCTTCTTGCTGCAGATCCAACGGACATTCTCGAGCATATATTGCGAATGTGTCTCCATGGTGACGACCACAAACAAAACTAGACTAGACAATTCGTCAGTATTATCAAAACGAGCAGCAGGAATGCCCTGAAAAATCTCCAGTCCGCTTCCACGTCCCACAACAGACACACAGCACATGAAAAAAAACAAAAGACACAACAAAACACATTCAAATTAACCACACGAGAGACAGCTATTACAGCGCCACGTGACATCACATCACATATGACAAATGACATAGTTGTTATTTCAGGACATCGGATTCTGCAGAAATATAGCCCAGCTATAATTACAAAACGAGCTGGAATTCTTAGAGCAAGTTGCAAGTATATTAGATACCTTCACTTTTCTTACCAACTTCTAAGAAAAGTATTAAGTTTCTACGGCTAAACGTCCCTCATTTCACAACGGTAGGCTAGCTAACGGTAGGCTACCCCCCCCCCCCCCCCCCAGGGCCACCTGGGAAATGTAGTTCTTAATGACTGGATTTGGGCCTGCAGAGGGTTTGTCTGCCTGTGCCAGATTACGAGGCTGATTGTTCCCCTCTCACCCCGGGCATCGGCATGGGGTGCGTGTTGGGGGTTTAGCCATGAAATCTTACGAGTCCGTCTCCAGGATTCGCATCCGAGTTGTGCTCCAAAAAGCTGTTTCCCATGGCGATCCCCTCTCTACCCCACCCCTCTTTGGGAAAAGGGGGGGGGGGGGGGTGTATGGCTGTGTGTCTGACCCAGGGGAAGGCGCGGAGGGCCCAATCCATTTCTGGATTTCAGTGCGACGTCAGCCGTTCATTATATTATAATGAGCCCCAGTCGTTTGTTGTCGTCTGACGTTTCTTGATAAGCTCATCACAAGTGACTACTGTGTCCTTAGAAATAAAATGTTTTTCCAGTGAGATAATCCAGCCTGGGGCCAGTATCCAGAGCTAATTAGCTTGCTGAGCCAGGGCTAGTTAGCGGGAACACAAACCCGCGTACGCACACCCCCCGCCCCACAGTGCCTGGGCTAGCGGGAACACAAACCCGCGTACACACACCCCCCGCCCACAGCGCCTGGGTTAGCGGGAACACAAACCCGCGTACGCACACCCCTCGCCCCACTGCACCTGGGTTAGCGGGAACACAAACCCGCGTACGCACACCCCCCGCCCACAGCGCCTGGGTTAGCGGGAACACAAACCCGCGTACGCACACCCCTCGCCCCACTGCACCTGGGTTAGCGGAAACACAAACCCGCGTACGCACACCCCCCGCCCACAGCGCCTGGGTTAGCGGGAACACAAACCCGCGTACGCACACCCCCCGCCCCACAGCGCCTGGGCTAGCGGGAACACAAACCCGCGTACGCGCACACCCCGCCCCACAGCGCCTGCGTTAGCGGAAACACAAACCCCCGTACGCACAACAACCCCGCCCCACAGCGCCTGGGCTAACCCTCTCAGGGACAGTTTTAGTTTCCACCAGCCGGTCCTCTGCTGATGAGGAAGTGTGATGTCATTTTGGGGGGGGTGTTGCTAGGAGGGCCTACAGGAGCTGTCATATTTCCCCAGCACACCATTTCACCATGGTAACCGCACCTTGTGCTTTCTCCCGTCGCCAGCCAATCAGAAGGCGCTGCAGACGGGACTGCTGGGGATTGGTCCCGTTTAATTTATCACCCAGCGGGGTTAGTACAGTTCGTAATGTAGCTGCCTGTCACTGCCCTGTATTCATTAAGAATCTCACAGCGCCAGTGCTGATCTGGGATCGGTTTTGGCCTTTTAGCTCATAGTGGACGCGGTTGAGCTGTGTCCAGAGGAAACCTGATCCCAGACCTGTTCTCCTCCCTCTGAGATGAACGCAGGCCCGGGACATTGTTTCTCAGTGTGAATTCACACCTCTCTGCCTGAATACTCGGTTTGAAATCTCCCACCTCGCCACAAACCTCATTCGGCTTCATTTTGAGAAACAAATATTAAGCAGCGAGAGTAAAATATATCACTCACTGAAAACTGTAGCGCTGAATTATGGAACACTTTGGTTAGATCACATCTCGTCTTCTGCATGTGTGTGTGTGCGCGTGTATATGTGTGTGGGGATGTGTGTGTGTGTGTGCGTGTGTGTATGTGTGTGGGGATGTGTATATGTGTGTGTGTGTGTGCGTGTATATGCGTGTGGGGATGTGTGCGTGTGTGTATGTGTGTGTGCGTGTGTATATGTGTGTGTGGGGATGTGTGTGTGTGCGTGTGTGTATGTGTGAGGATGTGTGTGTGTGCGTGTGTGTATGTGTGTGGGGATGTGTATATGTGTGTGCGTGTATATGCGTGTGTGTATGTGTGTGTGCGTGTGTATATGTGTGTGTGTGTGTGTGTGTGTGCGTGTATATGTGTGGGGATGTGTGTATGTGCGTGTGTGCGTGTGTGTGTGTGTATGTATGTGTGTGCGTTTTCAATGCCTGCAAGACTCCTTTATCACAGCCAGGGTCAAAGGTCAGAGAAAGGGCTTTGTGAGTCATGAGGAGAGGATCACATGACCCTGATCCTCAGGTTCTTCTTGTTCAGCCACCTGTTCTTCCTTCGCTCAGCTCGTTCAGCCGTTTTGTGCGAGTCGTGGTTTTTATATATATACAGTATACAACAGAAGTGAGTACACCCCTGTGCAATATCACTTAAATGTCAAATGATTCAAAATTGTATAACCTCTCAATAATTGCATTATTTCTAAGTTGACAAGTAGAGTGTTTCCTCTTATGAACAATCAAAAACAAATACTTTAGAAAGACTATAGTGAAAATACAGGCCTCAAAGTAGAAACTCAATGCAACAAAAGTGAATACACCTGTGATCACTGACACACAAGTTAGAAAGTTACACAAGTTAGTTAATAATATTTGGTCACATATCCTTTGCATGCCATGACTTCCTGATGTCTGTGACACAACAACATCAAAAGACTCTTGATATCTTATTTTCTGGTACTCTTACAAGCGATCCTATAACGTCTCTGCATTTGAATGGATCTCTATGGGAATTGGGGGGTGGGACTAGATTTAGCTGTAAATTATGCTGGAACAGTATGGAATACATGGTTGGTCAGGAAACTGAAACTGAAAATGCTAACACTGACAGTGTTAATATAGAAACAGTAGTGTGATCAGGATGCTGACATGCTAACACTAACAGTGTTAATATAGGAACAGTAGTATGATCAGGATGCTGAAATGCTAACACTAACAGTGTTAATATAGGAACAGTAGTGTGATGAGGATGCTGACATGCTAACACTAACAGTGTTAATATAGGAACAGTAGTATGATCAGGATGCTGAAATGCTAACACTAACAGTGTTAATATAGGAGCAATAATGTGATCAGGATGCTGACATGCTAACACTAACAGTGTTAATATAGGAACAGTAGTGTGATGAGGATGCTGACATGCTAACACTAACAGTGTTAATATAGGAACAGTAGTATGATCAGGATGCTGAAATGCTAACACTAACAGTGTTAATATAGGAGCAGTAATGTGATCAGGATGCTGACATGCTAACACTAACAGTGTTAATATAGGAGCAGTAATGTGATCAGGATGCTGACATGCTAACACTAACAGTGTTAATATAGGAACAGTAGTATGATCAGGATGCTGAAATGCTAACACTAACAGTGTTAATATAGGAACAGTAGTGTGATGAGGATGCTGACATGCTAACACTAACAGTGTTAATATAGGAACAGTAGTATGATCAGGATGCTGAAATGCTAACACTAACAGTGTTAATATAGGAGCAGTAATGTGATCAGGATGCTGACATGCTAACACTAACAGTGTTAATATAGGAGCAGTAATGTGATCAGGATGCTGACATGCTAACACTAACAGTGTTAATATAGGAACAGTAGTATGATCAGGATGCTGAAATGCTAACACTAACAGTGTTAATATAGGAGCAGTAATGTGATCAGGATGCTGACATGCTAACACTAACAGTGTTAATATAGGAGCAGTAATGTGATCAGGATGCTGACATGCTAACACTAACAGTGTTAATATAGGAACAGTAATGTGATCAGGATGCTGACATGCTAACACTAACAGTGTTAATATAGGAACAGTAATGTGATCAGGATGCTGACATGCTAACACTAACAGTGTTAATATAGGAACAGTAGTATGATCAGGATGCTGACATTCTGTGAGAGGGGCATATGGGTGGTTTCTCTGAGGGGCATATGGGTGGTTTCTGTGAGAAGGGCATATGGGTGGTTTCTCAGAGGGGCATATGGGTGGTTTCTCTGAGAGGGGCATATGGGTGGTTTCTCTGAGAGGGGCATATGGGTGGTTTCTCTGAGAGGGGCATATGGATGGTTTCTGTGAGAGGGGCATATGGGTGGTTTCTCTGAGGGGCATATGGGTGGTTTCTCTGAGAGGGGCATATGGATGGTTTCTGTGAGAGGGGCATATGGGTGGTTTCTCTGAGGGGCATATGGGTGGTTTCTCTGAGAGGGGCATATGGGTGGTTTCTCTGAGAGGGGCATATGGGTGGTTTCTCTGAGAGGGGCATATGGATGGTTTCTGTGAGAGGGGCATATGGGTGGTTTCTCTGAGGGGCATATGGGTGGCTTCTCTGAGAGGGGCATATGGGTGGTTTCTCTGAGAGGGGCATATGGGTGGTTTCTCTGAGTGGGGCATATGGGTGGTTTTTTCTGAGTGGGGCATATGGGTGGTTTTTGTGAGTGGGGCATATGGGTGGTTTTTCTGAGTGGGGCATATGGGTGGTTTTTCTGAGGAGCATATGGGTGGTTTCTCTGAGGGGCATATGGGTGGTTTCTCTGAGAGTGGCATATGGGTGGTTTCTCTGTGAGGGGCATGTGGGTGGTTTCTCTGAGAGAGGCATATGGGTGGTTTCTCTGAGAGGGGCATATGGGTGTTTTTTCTGAGAGGGGCATATGGGTGGTTTCTCTGAGAGCTGGGTGTGACGCAGGTCTCTTTCTCCCTGCAGAGGAGACCCAGCTACGGGAGAAGGTTCTCCAGGAGCGGGAGGCGGAGCGGAGGAGGGCGGAGGCAGCGGCGGCGGCGTTGGCGCATCCTGTGCGCGTGAACCATGTGACCTGGGGTGAGGAGTCTCCCATGGAGCACCAGCTGACCTCGATCCCGCCCCCTCCGCTCCCTCCCCCCATGCCCGTTACTGTCATACCCATCCCTGTGGTGCCGGCCAGCCTTCCCGCCTTGGCCCCGCCCACTGCACCCCTGTCCCCGCCCACTGCGCCCCGTCTCAGCCCCGCCTCCCCGCCACAGCACCAGCGCCCCCTGCTGGCCCAGGTGAAGGTGGAGCCCGGCTCCCCGCCCCACTCCGGCAGTCCCAGCATGCAACTGCAACCACAGCAACCGCATCAGCACCACCAGCAGCCTCCGGCCCTGCAGCCATACCCAGGAACCATCGTCTCCACCTCCCAGCATGCTCTGCCTCCGCAGCCTGCCCTCCTCCAAGGCCCGCCCCCGCAGCCCGTCCGCCCCGCCTCTCTAGATGACGCCCGCAACCTGGACAGCAAGAGGAGACCTGGAGGGTGAGTGCTGCAATGCGATGCGCCAACCAGCAGGGGGCGATGTGGGCAGATGTGCCACCTGCACACACACACACACACACACAGACCTTGCTGCCCTTGGTTCTGACTAAAGCAAATCTAATGCAGTGATTTAGCAAAGCTACATGCTCTGCACAGCAGAAATCAGACACCTCTGAGTGATTTAGCAAAGCTACATGCTCTGCACAGCAGAAATCAGACACCTCTGAGTGATTTAGCAAAGCTACATGCTCTGCACAGCAGAAATCAGCCACCTCTGAGTGATTTAGCAAAGCTACATGCTCTGCACAGCAGAAATCAGCCACCTCTGAGTGATTTAGCAAAGCTACATGCTCTGCACAGCAGAAATCAGACACCTCTGAGTGATTTAGCAAAGCTACATGCTCTGCACAGCAGAAATCAGCCACCTCTGAGTGATTTAGCAAAGCTACATGCTCTGCACAGCAGAAATCAGCCACCTCTGAGTGATTTAGCAAAGCTACATGCTCTGCACAGCAGAAATCAGACACCTCTGAGTGATTTAGCAAAGCTACATGCTCTGCACAGCAGAAATCAGACACCTCTGAGTGATTTAGCAAAGCTACATGCTCTGCACAGCAGAAATCAGACACCTCTGAGTGATTTAGCAAAGCTACATGCTCTGCACAGCAGAAATCAGACACCTCTGATGTTTTATTATTATTATTTGTAGTAGTGGTAGGTAATACATAAGTAATAATGGTAATCGTAGGAGTAGTAGTATCGTTTGAAAACAGTGAGAAATTTGTGGGTGGAACCGATGCATGTACTCACCATGGCAACCCGAAGGAACCAATCATTTCGACAAACAGATCTCTGGTGTTTTTCATGGTGCATGCATACTTGCCAAACAAATTTTGCAGTTAAGAAAATACGGGAATACGATGCATCAAACAAAATAGATGCCCGTTAAAATATGCAAAGATGGTGCGTACTATTCGGTCACGAGTGGGAGGTGTACTGAGTGTGCAGATTCATGTACAGTTTCACGCCTCAATGTTTATCTTTTTTTTTCCTCAGTGATCAAAAGGCCAAGTGTGCATCACTATTTAAACATTATACACAAAATGTGAATATTTCTTTTTTGTTTGTTTTGTTTAGTTTTTTGCTTGCATTCATAAAGTTTTCTGGTCTGAAAACGAACCGCTGTTATGTCTAGCTCGGGGTATAACGGGAGTTACCCTGACGATTTATGCTGACCTGTTGGTCTCGGTCAGTAAGTGGGAAATGTGGAGTAATAGAGTTTGGAAATCTCTTCCACTTAGGTAACCGAGTTATTGTCCATTAAGCTGCACCTTGCTGACATTACGATTTGCGTTTGGACTCAGATATCAGTACCAAAGTGTTCCTCAAAGACCCATCAATTTTCACCTGTCAGTCAGAAACGTTCTTTATTTAGAACAAAGGAAACCCTTCTTTTCAGTGGAGCCTTCTTTAACCTGACAGATATTTTATCATGTCACTCACTTGAACTTCCTTTGATGTACTTTTGAGAACAATCCCTTGAATCTTTAACGTTTTGAAGAGTAGTTTTTTTGGAATGTTTTTTTTTTTCTACACCTTAGAGGGTTAAACCCCTGATTGTTTTGCAAATTTGCATTCCAACGAGCCACCTGACCAGTTGCAACAGGGAACTCTGGAAAGAGGGGCAGGATGTGAAAGGGGAACCCTGTGGTTGGACGGCAGTACTGACCCATGAGGAGGGAACTTGTCCAAGCTGTTCCAGGACCAGTGCATTGTGGGTAGTGATGGGAGATTGAGGCTTTGTGAAACCAGAAGTGGGCGGAGCTAGCATATGCTGTCAGCACCGATTTGAGACCAGTGCTGCTCTGTGGAGAGCGAAATCTTTTAATTGGTCAATGATTGACAGCTACTGTCCATCACGAAAAACTCCTTCTTGCTCCACCATCACTACTTTGGGGTGCCCTCCGCCTTTACCGTGAAAAACTGAGTGACCCCCTCCCCCAAACACGAGGGCCAGCTAAGACAGGAGGTGGGGCAGTTTGGGCTTGGGGGCGGGGTATAAGGGGTGGGGTTTCAGTGTGACTCATGCTCACACCTGTGCTTACCTGTGTTCACAGGGCTGGGACACGGGAGGTGCACAACAAACTGGAGAAAAACAGGTGAGGGAAGGGAAATCTCCACTGTTCTAGAATCAGGGAAGGGCAATCTCCACTGTTCTAGAATCAGGGAAGGGGAATCTCCACTGTTCTAGAATCAGGGAAGGGAAATCTCCACTGTTCTAGAATCAGGGAAGGGGAATCTCCACTGTTCTAGAATCAGGGAAGGGAAATCTCCACTGTTCTAGGATCAGGGAAGGGAAATCTCCACTGTTCTAGAATCAGGGAAGGGGAATCTCCACTGTTCTAGAATCAGGGAAGGGAAATCTCCACTGTTCTAGGATCAGGGAAGGGCAATCTCCACTGTTCTATGATCAGGGAAGGGCAATCTCCACTGTTCTATGTTCAGGGAAGGGGACTCTCCACTGTTCTAGAATCAGGGAAGGGAAATCTCCACTGTTCTATGATCAGGGAACGGCAATCTCCACTGTTCTAGAATCAGGGAAGGGGAATCTGCACTGTTCTAAAATCAGGGAAGGGCAATCTCCACTGTTCTAGAATCAGGGAAGGGGAATCTCCACTGTTCTAGAATCAGGGAAGGGCAATCTCCACTGTTCTAGAATCAGGGAAGGGGAATCTGCACTGTTCTAGAATCAGGGAAGGGGAATCTCCACTGTTCAAGAATCAGGGAAGGGAAATCTCCACTGTTCTATGATCAGGGAATGGCAATCTCCACTGTTCTAGAATCAGGGAAGGGCAATCTCCACTGTTCTATGATCAGGGAACGGCAATCTCCACTGTTCTAGAATCAGGGAACGGCAATCTCCACTGTTCTAGAATCAGGGAAGGGAAATCTCCACTGTTCTATGATCAGGGAACGGCAATCTCCACTGTTCTAGAATCAGGGAAGGGCAATCTCCACTGTTCTAAGATCAGGGTAGGGAAAGCTCCACCGTTCTAGGATCAGATGGAATCTGTGGTTAGATCAGGACAATCTCTGCTGGAATTGGGAGAATCTGCTCTGATAAGGGACATTTTTGTCTGCAGAGCTGGATGAGATAATAATCTGAACTAACCCCTCAGTCAGCAGTAAAATTCCTGCAGATACATCTTGCACATTACAGTCAATTTGGAAAAGAAATTTCTTGTTTTCATCAATGCTGTTCATGATGGCACGTTTTATTTAGTAGCATGTTTTAAAAATTTTTACTGGCATCTAAGGAGTCTGAGTGTTTTATGTTTACACCCTGGAGATCTGGGCTAGGCTCAGTGGAATTTCTGTGGTAACCATAGTGACCAGTCTGTAACTCCTCCCCCTAGACGGGCGCACCTGAAGGAGTGTTTTGAGACGCTGAAGAGGAACATTCCCCACGTGGACGAGAAGAAGACCTCGAACCTAAGCGTGCTCCGGAGCGCATTGCGCTACATACAGGTAAATGCCGCCGCTCGGCCACACCCAGAGACACCTGCTGTGGGGAGAATCTTTTTCTGCTGAATTACTGCTGATACAGTAGCTTTTTGGGAGTTGTAGCTCTCTCTGTGTGGATTACTACTGATACAGAGGCACTTTGGTACTTGTAGTTCTCTCAGCGTGTGGATTACTGCTGATACAGAAGCACTTTGGGAGTTGTAGTTTTCGCTGCATTTGGACAGAAGCTCTGACCTCAGAATGTAAATTGGTTCAGACTGGTTTTGTATTTGGGGCAGGTGTTGTCTCGGTGCAGGTTGAAATGAGGAGTGGGTCCGAAAAAGGTCAAAAGCTGGAGAAACCGGGACATTTGTGGTCCTCCTTGGGCGAGAGGAGAGACTCAGTAAAATAACGTTCAGCCCCTTTCTCTCTGTCTGTCTGTCTGTCTGTCTGTCTGTCTGTCTGTATTATCTAGTGCAGGGGGTCGGAGTGTGTGAGTCGACCCTAGGGGTGCTCAGTTGGGATAGGGGTGGGGGCATTATCCAGAGAGAGGTGAGGTGACTGTAGAAACTCTTTATCCCTCTCTCTCTCTGTCTCTCGCTCACTCTTTCTCTCTCTCTATCTCTGCAGTTTAGCGGCATTAAAATATGGCAGTATGAGAACCACAAAAGAACACTGATAAACGTGTGTGTGTGCGTGTGTGTGTGTGTGTGTGTGTGTGTGTGTGTCTCTGTCTGTCTGTGTGTGTGTATATACAAATTAAAGAGAGTGAGTGTGTTTAAGGTCGAATGAGGTGCATCTGTGTGTTGGGGTTGCTGTTGCCAGGGTGATGGTGTCCTGAGGTGCAGGGAATTGTGGGACCTGTCTGTGGGTGTCTCTCTCGGCTCTGTCGAGTGCAGTCTATGCCCCGTTGCTCCATATTACCGTCATAGAGGAGACTCAGCTACTCTACCTGGGCTGTGCGGCTTTCTGTCCAGTTAAAATGTGTGCGTGTCTTTTCAGTGGCTTTTCAATTTGGTCCCAAATTCCCTCTCTTTTTCTCCCTCCATGCCTTGTTCTTTGCCCCCCCCCACCATCCTCAGCCTGCAGGGTACACGTGTCTACCTTGCTCTCTCTTTCGCTCTCTCTCACTCTCCCTCTTTCGCTCTCTTTCTCTCTCTCTCGGTTTCTCTCTCTTGTTTTTGTTTCTCTCTTTCTCTTGGTTTCTGTTTCTCTCAAATGCAAATGCTTTATTGGCATGACATATTTAAAAATACATATTGCCAAAGCGTAATGATATCAATGATTAATCATAAACGATACAAAAAAAAACAAAAAAAACCAGCAACAACAATAACATCATAAGTAATAAGAGTAATATAACGTATTTATTAACTATTAAATATTATTGTTGTTGATTAAATTATGTTTACAATATATAATGCTCCTTTATTGTAAGGGTTTACTCACTGTCCCTCTCTCTCTCTGGGCTGTTCTTGTGTATGGAGAGTACAGTACGGTGAATATTGGTGGGTGGATTCTAAAAAAATGACTGAAGATTAGTTTTCCTCATTGTGCTTTCCTGACCGTCCAACTACGCGCACATCTGTTTGTCCATAAACGGTCCTTTTCTGCTGCGGTCCAGAGAACTGCCTTCTCTAAGGCCTTAAAAACGCTGCGTGCGTCATGTGTGTGTGTGTGTGTGTTCATTTTAATTCCCGTGATTGCGGAGGTTATATTTGTTGTAGTTAGTGGCCATGTTTGTGCTGCAGGGACCAGAGAAACAGATTTTTTCTGTCTCACATTCAACAGCTTGTTAAAATAGCATAGTTTTTTTAAAGGGTATTATGGAATATGCAATATTGCCTAGTTTCCCTTCATAGCTAAGGGCGCGAGTAGATGGAACTTACTTTTCTGTAGTATGCGGACATTTGTGTGTGCGTATCTGTGTGTGTGCATTTATGTGCATATTTGTGTGTGTGCGTGTGTGTGCATCTGTGTGTGTGTGTGTGTGTGTGTGTGTGTGTGTGTGTGTGTGTGTGTGTGTGTGTGTGGGTATGTGTGGGTACGTGTGTGTGCGTATGTGCTTGTGTGCTTCTGTGTGTGTGTGTGTGTGTGTGTCCAGCTTGCATGTTTGTGTGTGTGCGCCCGCGCGTCTGTGTGTGCCTGAGTGTGTGCGTGTGTGTGTGTGTGTGTGCTCCAGCTCCTCCCCTGCTCGGCTCTGCTTGGCTCTGCTCAGTATCCATGTGAGCTGAGAGCACATGGCTAGCGTGAGCTGGGTGACATCACAAACCACCCCCCCCCCCCCCCCCCCCCCCCCCGCCTCGCACTGGTCCCGCCCCCATCTCAGCATGAGAGCTCAGGCGGCTACTGTTACAGCGTGTGGAGAGAGGGAGAGAGGGAGGGAGGGAGAGAGAGGGGGAAGAGGAGACAGAGAGGAAGGGAGAAAGTGGGTTAGAGGGGAGAGAGAGGGAGAGGGGCAGGGAGTGAGAGAGGGGGGAGGGACAGATGGGAGAGCGTGCGAGGGAGGGGGAGGGAGAGAGAGAGAGAGAGCAGGATGAGATGAAAGGAAAAGCTAGGGTGAGAGGAGGGAGAAAAAGGAACAGAGAGAGAGAAAGAAGGAGCGAATCACAGCGAGGGAACGGGAGGGAGACAGCGATTGGTTCTGAGGGAAGGGGAGGGAGACAGCGATTGGTTGTGAGGGAACGGGAGGGAGACAGTGATTGGTTGTGAGGGTGCAGGAGGGAGACAGTGATTGGTTGTGAGGGAACGGGAGGGAGACAGCGATTGGTTGTGAGGGTGCGGGAGGGAGACAGTGATTGGTTGTGAGGGTGCAGGAGGGAGACAGTGATTGGTTGTGAGGGAACGGGAGGGAGACAGCGATTGGTTGTGAGGGTGCAGGAGGGAGACAGTGATTGGTTGTGAGGGTGCTGGAGAGAGACAGCGATTGGTTGTGAGGGAATAGGAGGGAGACAGCGATTGGCTGCAAGGGAGCGGGAGGGAGACAGCGATTGGTTGTGATGGAGCGGGAAGGAGACAGTGATTGGTTGTGAGGGTGCTGGAGGGAGACAGCGATTGGTTGTGAGGGAATGGGAGGGAGACAGCGATTGGCTGCAAGGGAGCGGGAGGGAGACAGTGATTGGATGTGAGGGTGCGGGAGGGAGACAGCGATTGGTTGTGAGGGAACGGGAGGGAGACAGCGATTGGTTGTGATGGAGCGGGAAGGAGACAGTGATTGGTTGTGAGGGTGCTGGAGGGAGACAGCGATTGGTTGTGAGGGAATAGGAGGGAGACAGCGATTGGCTGCAAGGGAGCGGGAGGGAGACAGCGATTGGTTGTGATGGAGCGGGAAGGAGACAGTGATTGGTTGTGAGGGTGCTGGAGGGAGACAGTGATTGGATGTGAGGGTGCGGGAGGGAGACAGCGATTGGCTGCGAGGTTGGCGGAGGGAGACAGTGATTGGCTGCTCTTTCAGCTCAGAGAGTGTTAATACACAGCGAGTCATAGCTTCGGACGGTGGCCTTTAAGTAAACACAAATGTGTTAGCAGCATTTCCAAACGGTCCTGGTGTTTCACAATCTGCTCTTTTCTCTCCACTCTCCTTGTTCTCATCATCGCTTCCATTTATTCTCATTTGCTTCACCTGTCTGAAATGTGACTGGTGTCCTGAGCAAAGATTGGGGGTTGGCACTCTGTCTGTCTGCGTTTAACTCGCACGGAATGGCACTGTCCATCTGCAGCCTGTCTGTGCGTTTAACATACATGGATCTGCGGACTGTCTGTGCGTTTAACATACACGGATCTGCGGTCTGTCTGTGCGTTTAACATACACGGATCTGCGGTCTGTCTGTGCGTTTAACATACATGGATCTGCGGTCTGCCTGTGCGTTTAACTCTCGTGGAATTAGGCTGAATTAGAAGCTGAAGCTGGGTGTTGAGTGTGGGGTTTATAACAGGGCTGAATTAGGATCTGAAGCTGGGTGTTGAATGTGGGGTTTGTAACGGGGCTGAATTAGCAGCTGAAGCTGGGTGTTGAATGTGGGGTTTATAACAGGGCTGAATTAGGAGCGCTAAAGCTGGGTGTTGAATGTGGGGTTTATAACAGGGCTGAATTAGGATCTGAAGCTGGGTGTTGAGTGGGGTTTTTAACAGGGCTGAATTAGGAGCTGAAGCTGGGTTTTGAATGTGGGGTTTATAACAGGGCTGAATTAGGAGTTGAAGCTGGGTGTTGAGTGTGGGGTTTATAACAGGGCTGAATTGGGAGCGCTAAAGCTGGGTGTTGAATGTGGGGTTTATAACAGGGCTGAATTAGGAGCTGAAGCTGGGTGTTGAGTGTGGGGTTTATAACAGGGCTGAATTAGGAGCTAAAGCTGAGTGTTGAATGTGGGGTTTATAACAGGGCTGAATTAGGAGATGAAGCTGGGTGTTGAGTGTGGGGTTTATAACAGGGCTGAATTGGGAGCGCTAAAGCTGGGTGTTGAATGTGGGGTTTATAACAGGGCTGAATTAGCAGCTGAAGCTGGGTGTTGAATGTGGGGTTTATAACAGGGCTGAATTAGGAGCGCTAAAGCTGGGTGTTGAATGTGGGGTTTATAACAGGGCTGAATTAGGATCTGAAGCTGGGTGTTGAGTGTGGGGTTTATAACAGGGCTGAATTAGGAGTGCTAAAGCTGGGTGTTGAATGTGGGGTTTATAACAGGGCTGAATTAGCAGCTGAAGCTGGGTGTTGAATGTGGGGTTTATAACAGGGCTGAATTAGGAGCTGAAGCTGGGTGTTGAATGTGGGGTTTATAACAGGGCTGAATTAGGAGATGAAGCTGGGTGTTGAGTGTGGGGTTTATAACAGGGCTGAATTAGCAGCTGAAGCTGGGTGTTGAATGTGGGGTTTATAACAGGGCTGAATTAGGAGCGCTAAAGCTGAGTGTTGAATGTGGGGTTTATAACAGGGCTGAATTAGGAGCTGAAGCTGGGTGTTGAGTGTGGGGTTTATAACAGGGCTGAATTGGGAGCGCGGGTGTTGAATGTGGGGTTTATAACAGGGCTGAATTAGGAGCTGAAGCTGGGTGTTGAGTGGGGTTTTTAACAGGGCTGAATTAGGAGCTGAAGCTGGGTTTTGAATGTGGGGTTTATAACAGGGCTGAATTAGGAGCTGAAGCTGGGTGTTGAGTGTGGGGTTTATAACAGGGCTGAATTGGGAGCGCTAAAGCTGGGTGTTGAATGTGGGGTTTATAACAGGGATGAATTAGGAGCTGAAGCTGGGTGTTGAGTGGGGTTTTTAACAGGGCTGAATTAGGAGCTGAAGCTGGGTTTTGAATGTGGGGTTTATAACAGGGCTGAATTAGGAGTTGAAGCTGGGTGTTGAGTGTGGGGTTTATAACAGGGCTGAATTAGGAGTGCTAAAGCTCGGTGTTGAATGTGGGGTTTATAACAGGGCTGAATTAGGAGCTGAAGCTGGGTGTTGAGTGGGGTTTTTAACAGGGCTGAATTAGGAGCTGAAGCTGGGTTTTGAATGTGGGGTTTATAACAGGGCTGAATTAGGAGCTGAAGCTGGGTGTTGAGTGTGGGGTTTATAACAGGGCTGAATTAGGAGCTGAAGCTGGGTGTTGAGTGGGGTTTTTAACAGGGCTGAATTAGGAGCTGAAGCTGGGTTTTGAATGTGGGGTTTATAACAGGGCTGAATTAGGAGCTGAAGCTGGGTGTTGAGTGTGGGGTTTATAACAGGGCTGAATTAGGAGCTGAAGCTGGGTGTTGAGTGTGGGGTTTATAGCAGGGCTGAATTAAGAGCTGAAGCTGGGTGTTGAGTGTGGGGTTTATAACAGGGCTGAATTAGGAGCTGAAGCTGGGTGTTGAGTGTGGGGTTTATAACAGGAATTCCAGAACAGATTCAGCTTACTCTTTCCTTCTGATCCTGTGGTTTGTCTTGGAGGTGCTCGGTTGATCAGTCTACCGTGGGAAACAAGTCCAACAGTGTGTCCTCTTATACGTACGTGTGTGTGTGTGTGTGTGTGTGAGGAGAGAGAGAGAGAGAGAGAGAGAGAGAGAGAGAGAGAATGGCCATGTTATTTAGTTGGTAATTCATGCTCCCTGCTCAGTAGTTTCGGAAATGTTTGCCACTCCCTAATTTACAGGGAGTTGAGAGTTACAGGATATTCCTGTACAAATCCAGTGGATTGTTGTGGCCACGTTGTCCAGGGTGTCATTTAACAGAGTAACTAGTCTCATGTGATTTATGGACGCTACATTTAACAGTGACAAGGCAGGATGCCAGCCATTGCATCACGTTATGAATATTATTATTATATGTGCAGTCTGTGCAAACGGATTGATATGGTAGCAGAGCAGGTCAGGTTTAGTACTTGGCTGCAGGGCGTGAACCAGAAAACTGAACCTGTGACCTTTGCCCCTTGACCTCTAGGGCAGGGTGCAGAACTGCAGTTGTGTTAATGGTTTGCCACAGCTATGCACCAGCTCCTTCTCCAATCTGATCCTCCTCAGTAAAGTGGTTTAGTTTGAGGAATTAGCCGTTTGACGGTAGGCGGTCCCCAGGACTGGTTCTGTCTGGTATAATATGCTTAGCAGACATTTGATGGACGGGAGGAGGGGGGGGGGGGTTTGAGGGCGGTCCCCAGGCCTGGCGTTACTGTGTGTTATTTTGTGAAGGTGTCTTTGCACCCGGTCGTGTCACAGATTCTGCTGGCAGAACAGTGGCAACCCCCCCTTCGGTCTTATTTCACTTATAACAGCAGCAAAAAACAAACAAACAAAAGACAGGATTTCAGCAGTTTGAGCTGGTTCTGCTCTGTTCAATTTGTAAAAACGCAACAAAAAATACACTTGTACTGCCAAAAACAAGTTCTCTCTGCCCCCACCCCCCTCATTTTATCCTCACATGCTCTCTGTCTCTCTCTTTCTCTCTCCACGCACGCTCTCTCACTCTCTTCTCACACACACACATATACACATTGGAATATGTATTTTCCTGCACTGTGTTTCAGCACGGTGTTTTTGTGTTTTTGCTGTGTTGAGTACAGCAGGAGAGCAAGGGAGAGAGAGAGAGGGGGAGATGGAGGGAGAGATAAGGGGGGGGATTAGCGTGATCAGAGTGGTGAGTCAGTGAGAAGCCACCCCCCCCCTCGCCACACGCCCTGCTCAGGCCATGTGCTCGGGTTCCGCGTGACACAATCCTGCCGTGTTTACCTTCCCCAGCGCCCCACCCCGCCCAAATGCCTGGGGACTGAGAGAGAGAGAGAGAGGGTGGGGCCAGAGGAGAAGGAGTGGGTGAGTAAGAGGGAGAAATTGAGTGAGTGAGAATGGGAGAGAGAGATGGAGAGAGTGAAAGAGAAATAGAGTTAGAGAGAGAAATGGAGTGAGTGAGAAAGTGAGAGAGATGGAGAGAGGGAGAGAGAGAAATAGAGTGAGAGAGAGAAATGGAGTGAGAAAGAGAGAGAGAAATGGAGTGAGAGAGGGAGAGCTGTTCCCTCTTCACAGTGTTACTGTGTTGGTTCCAGGTGGGTGATCAGAAGCTGGGGATTCTGGGAATAAAATGGTAGGCGTGCATTTGTTCTAGTACCTGATTGGCTCTCGTTCTGTCACCTGACCAGCAGAGGGGGACAAAAAGGCTACTTTGGGGTGCCAAGGGTAGGTGGGGTGAGGTGGGGTATTTACTGAGGGTTATTTATTGGGTATTTGGGGTATATTTAGACTGTGCTCTCAGGAGCTGGGGGTTAGGGGTTGGTGGTGGGTGTGGTCACGGCTGTTCGTCACAGGCTGCCAATCACAGGCTGCCAATCACCTTAACACGTGGCCAGAGCAGAGGGCGGGAATGTTCCTACATGTTTTGTGAACGTCAAACTCCAGGAAGTGTGTAATCTGACACACAGGAAGGGAGAAACTGCACAGATCTGATGGACAGGAAACAGTCACACATCCGCTGAGGCTCACACACACACACACACACACACACTGCTGACTCAGCGCTAAATTAGTCCGTGGTTTGTGTTTAAGTCAGTCTGAATAAATAAGGAGTTCCTTTCATGTTCAGAAGCCACCCCCACCATCCAATGCACGCTTGAATTAAGCTTTGCTCCACCGTCAAGCTGTACTGTACCTGTACGAAGCAGTACTGTACCTGTATGAAGTTGAACTTCATCTGTATGAAGCTGTATTCCACCTATATGAAGCTGTACTGTACCTGTATGAAGTTGAACTTCACCTGTATGAAGCTGTATTCCCCCTGTATGAAGCTGTACTGGAAAGTTGATCCTCATATTTCATGCAATCGGTGGAGCCTCATTAAACCCAATTCTGATGAAAGAGCTCTGTAATATTTACACTACACTGTCTGTGACGGTGTGTGTGTGGGGGGGGGCACTTCCTGCCCCTCCCCCTGTGTTTAGAACAGAAAGCAGCACTGACCTGGGCTGGGGGTAACCCTAGGGGGATGGGGGGGGGGGGGGGGGGGGGGGGGCAGTATATTTGGTGAAACCCTTTGGTGGCACACTGAGGTAGGGCAGAGTCCTGGCTAGGAAAGTGCTGTGAATTGCAAGCCCGTGTGAGTTTGTAGGAGAGACACGTGTGTGTGTGTGTGTGTGTGTGTGTGTGTGTGTGTGCGTGTGCGTGTGCGTGTGCGTGTGTACCTGTGTGTGTGTATGGGTGTGTGTGTGTGTATATTTAGTGTGTATGTATTTGTGTAAATGTGGGGACCTTACAGTGTAGTGCAGAGGTGGACTGAGGTGATGGTTAGCTGGGGGGGGTCGGGGGGGGTCAGAGCATGTCTTTGTACCGCCACGCTCCCTCTCTCCCACCGCCGCAACCTGCTCCTCCTCAATCCCGTTACCTTGGAAACCGCGATGGGTTCCAGCTGTTGCCTTGACGACAGCTGGGGAAGGCAGTAGCGGGAGGTTTCTCTTCTGGTGGGGCGGGGGGGGGGGTCTCATTTTCTGAGACAAAGCGATCCCACAGCCTCCTCCCTAGTCTGTGGGGGGGGGGGGGGGGATCTTTAACCGAACCCCAAAACCCCCAAACGCAGCACCAGGGCAGAGACCATGCCTAAAATCTAGTGCTGATCCCACTGCCCCCACCCACCCCCCTCAATCTCCTCACTCTATGATGCGTGGCGCCACCTTAGATGCTGTTCAAGTTCAAGGTTATTTAAATTTTTTTAATGTACACAACGGATAAATACGATTTCATGTAAATACCCATAAAGCTCTGAGGTGTGTTCATTCTCCACTGCACATGCTGTTAGGGAGGTGAAAGGAACAGAGAACAGACACACACACACACGCACGCACGCACACACACACACACACACACAGAGGGGAGGCAGGGTGGGGGGGAAGCAAGGCGCCATGTGCGTGCTGGAGCCGGGAGGAGGAAGTATAAGTATGGCCCTTTCTCATCGGAGGAGCAGCTATGCAGCCCCGCCCCCTGGATTGGGTAGTCAGGGAGCTACCTGCATGGAACTGCAGAGGGCTGCGTCTGTGAGCGTGGGGTTCATTTTAGGACAGCTCGGCTGTGCTGGGCCCGCGCCCACAGCTGGTGTGTTAACCAGGGGAGGTTTCTCTCTCTCTCCGTTTTTATGTTTTAATGTGAAGCATGAGGGTTAGAAGCAGACAGCCTTAGCGCTAGGGCTAGCGTTAGCGTTAGCATGGTCTGCAGCTGTCTCGGAGGGTTAAGAGCAGACAGCCTTAGTGCTAGGGCTAGCGTTAGCGTTAGCATGGTCTGCAGCAGTCTCAGAGGGTTAAGAGCAGACAGCCTTAGCGTTACGGCTAGTGTTCGCGTTAGCATGGTCTGCAGCAGTCTCAGAGGGTTAAGAGCAGACAGCCTTAGCATTAGCATGGTCTGCAGCAGTCTCAGAGGGTTAAGAGCAGACAGCCTTAGCATTAGCATGGTCTGCAGCAGTCTCAGAGGGTTAAGAGCAGACAGCCTTAGTGCTAGGGCTAGCGTTAGCATGCTCTGCAGCAGTCTCAGAGGGTTAAGAGCAGACAGCCTTAGCATTAGCATTTCCATGGTCTGCAGCAGTCTTCGAGGGTTAAGAGCAGACAGCCTTAGCATTAAGGTTAGCGTTAGCATGGTCTCCAGCTGTCTCAGGGGGTTAAGAGCAGACAGCTGGCGCTGCCTTCCCGACTGCGGTTTAATCCTGGATCTGAGGCTAACAGAGCAGACAATCTGCCACTGAACGCACACATACATGCGCACGCACACACACACACACACACGCATGCATACACACTCGCACACACACGCTCGCACATACATACATACGTACGCACACACTCACGTGCGTGAGTACATGCACGTACATGTACACACATACACGCTGGCATGCATACGCACATACACGCACACACACATCCACACGCACTCGCACACACACACACACATACGCACGCATGCACGTACACATACACGTGTACACACATACACACGCACACTGGCATGCACACACACACACACATACACGCACACACAAGCATACACACAAACGTGCACACACATGCACATGTACGCGCACACATACACGCAAACAGGCATGCATACACAGACACACACACAGGTGCATGTACAGGCACACACACACGCGCACACACACCCAACTGTGTGAGGATGTTATTGCTCTAGGTGCAACTCCAGCGTGATTGGAAACTGTGTCTGGCGGGAGCCGTAATGGCCGCCCCTCTGCCCTGCAGATGGACAGCTAGCTCAGACTGGCTCCTGGCACAAAGCTTCTGAGTGACCTGCTTTCACTGGCCTATTCAGACCATGTGCCCTTGCTCTGGACAGCACACCACAGTTACCCCTCCCCACTTCTAGCCTCTCTCTCTCTCTGTCACTCACTCTCTTTCTTTCTCACTCTCTCTGTCACTCACTTTCTTTCTTTCTCACTCTCTTTCTTTCTCACTAACTCTTTCTCTCACTCTCGCTCTCTTCTTCTCCCTTTCTCTTCATTATTTCCTTTCTTTCTCCCCCTCTCCCTTTCCCCCCTCCCTCTCTCTCTCCCCCCTCCCCCTTTCTTCCCCCCCTCTCTCTTTCCCCCTCCCCCTTTCTTTCCCCCCCTCTCTCTCTCCCCCCTCCCCCTTTCTTTCTCTCTCTCTCTCCCCCTCCCCCCCTTCCCTCTCTCTCTCCCCCTCTCCCTCTCTCTCTCACTCTTTCTCTCTGTACAGACAGAGTAATCTTTATCCCTTTCTCCAGAGCTTTGAAACCCTTACCCGGCCTGTTCTGCTTCCTGTTGGCTGTTCTCCTGTCAGCTGACGCAAAGTAGGGAAAAACTGGGTCAGCAAACCATTTGCGTGCTGGCCTGCCCCCCCCCCCCCACCCACACACACACAAACACACACACACACACACACACACACACAAACACACACTCTCTCTCACACAAACACACACACGCACACACACGCACACAAACATACACACACACGCACACACCCTGTTGCTTTTCTTAGTCACGCTGCTGTTTGTCTCCTTGCCAGTGGTGCAGGAGGAGGTGGGCGGGAGGAGCGATCGCTGGAGAGCAGCGCGGTGCGGGGGTTTCTCTCTCTCGCTGTCACCCATCTCACCTCCCCTGTTCTCCTTCCCACCTCCTCTCACCTCCCCTAACCTCCCCAACCTCCTCTTGCCTCCTCTCACAACTATGACGCCTGCAAGGCCATTAGTCAGAGGAAAAACAAACTAATCAGGAATCACGTTCCCCATTCAATTGTGTGTGTGTGAGATGCAGGTAAAAGTGTGTGAGCTATAACAGGGGCGGGGTTATGCAGGTAAAGTGGGCGGGTGTGTGAGCTGTAACAGGGGCGGGGTTATGCAGGTAAAGGTGTGAGCTGTAACGGGTGGGGTTTTACAGGTAAAGGTGTGTGAGCTATAACAGGGGCGGGGTTATGCAGGTAAAGGTGTGTGTGTAACAGAACAATCTGGCTCTGATAGAGGTGGACTGACAGGTTTCCAGTGGAGTGCACCACTTACATATGGGAGGTGTGTGTGTAAGAGAGGGAGGTGTGTGTGTATGAGGGGGTGGGGGGGGGGAGAGAGGGCAGGTGTGGTCCTTTAAGGAAACTACTTTTTTTTTTACTCAGGTGTGTGTACGTGTGTCTCTTGCGCTCTCTTTCTCTCTCTCTTGTAATCTCTGGCTCTTCTCCAAGAGAGCAGGGGCTGATGGGTAATGCTGTTCTGTACCTTCAGGGTAGCTGGCTCACTCCGCCATAAAGAATTGCTTGGCCGGGCCATTATACCTGTCTTTGGTGGAATGAACTTCCCACGGTGGTCAGAAGAGCAGCATCTCTCTTGCCAACCCTGTTTATAATGGATTCAGTGCTGGTTACAATATCAGTGGCGTCACTGATGTTATTGTATTAACAATCTCGGAACCCATCAGCTAAATGATTTAGCCTCTGGGAGCGCTGAGTGAATCTCAGGACTCTGAAGTACCAGCTACCATATCCGCAGGAAGAGCCTTCCCTTCCGGAAAGTTCTGTTGTGTTTCTAGTCCGATAGGCAACTCTTCGAACGAGAATGCAATGGAGATTACAGACAAACTTTTGAACAGGATTATTTCACAAATTAGTAGGATACATTCTATTTAAAGTTTCAAACCACTGCTACACCTTTGTTTGAAATATTTACTGGACAAGAGGGATGTATTTTGTCTGCCGACAGGTTACGGCAAAAATTCAAACATGGCCCACAGCTTGTTCGCTAACGTTACTGGCTAATGACAACAGCCTATGGAATGGAATGGCAAACTTCAAGGGGAACGCCGGTGTTGTGCAAGGGGCCAAGACTGGGGCTGCATTCGAATCCAATTTAACACACTCCCTTCCCTTGCTCACTTCCCTTGAGGAAGCCATCTTGTGATGCAATTTGCTACGTGCAGCAAGCAAACTTAAAAGGTGCTCTGCAGGGGAGGATTGACGAGAAACAAACAAAAACGGAACCGAACCGCCCTCGCAACATTTCGGAAATGCAACGCCATTGAGTTGAAATGTGACCACCACATAGTTCCGTGGTGACCGCCCACTTTTTCCATATGGAGCATTGCATTGTGGGATTCCCTTTTTCCTGGAAGTTTGCATTTTATACCCTTGGTGGAAGGGAGGATAAACGAGGGAGCGAGGGAATATAATTACTCCCTCCCCTTTCTTAAATTGGATCCGAATCACACTTGGTGTGGCTGCCATATTTCATCCTGGCATTTTGGGGATTCCCCCCTTGAAGCAAGGGAAGGTAATGACAGGAAGAAAGGATAATTTTCGGATTCGAATGCAGCCTGGGCTTTCGTTTTGAAGCTCACTTCCTGGTTGGGCTGGGCGCGGCAATTGTGCCGTTGCTCACTAGCGCCACTGCGATTGGCTCCAGTATAGGTCTTTCACCATGTAAGTCAATGGCAGCAATGTGGTCAAAATACTCAGTCAATAAATTTTTCCCACAAAAAAATGTAATTGCAATAGGTGCCTTTCCTTCATCTAATGCCTCTGCATGTGCTGATTTTTTTAAATGTTGTATCGTTTGGACAGGGTATTAACATTTGTTCAGGACCAATCAGAGGGACAGGTTTAGTCCTCTTTGGCTCCACGGAGCAGACGCAGTTTGTACAAACTGGCGGCGAAAAATGCATCCGGAGCTTCAATTCGGTTTTTACGAGGCCGTGGGAAGGCAATGGGGGACGTCACAGTGACTTTGTCCATATTTTTATACAGTCTATGGTGTTGCGTCGTTTTTCGACTCCCCTGCATATCTCAACCCCCCTTCATATAAACGCGCTCATTCAAGCAACGCGATAGGCTATGCTAACTTTTAATTATTTACTCGACTTATTTTCTTGAATGTTTTGGTCTCTGAATTAGCCGGTTATGGAGCAATAGTTAAAGGGAAATGCCGGGTTATTTCTTAAACTTCTATATAGATTTTATATGTTTAATGTGAGTCTTGAAGCTTACCACACTAGAACAGTGCCTCCCGGTTCCCTTGTTTCCAGACGCGGTTAATTCGAGTCCAAAACGTTCAAGAAAATAAGTCGAATAAATAACTTTAACGTGATTAATAAAGTAAATTAAGCAGAATGTAGCTACTTTCTTTCCCTCAATGACTACTGGATGGCAGACGTAGCCTACGCCGCCTCGTATGCTGCAAATAGTAGGCTAATTTACTGCAACTGGGCTACAATTAAATTGTTAACACACGTTAATTTGTGTCTGGGTTGCCGTAGTTACCTGGGGGGTATTTCACGAAGTGCGATTAAGCTGTAAACCTGGCTTATTTCAGTACGTCCGAATAGGTTCTCGGATAACTCTGTTTCACAAAGCAAGCTTGACTAGATGCCAGTTATGTTGCTAAGGCAACATATGCGTCAGGGCTAGCCTGGTGGGAGCAGGCTAACGTGGTTCAAGCTTGACTTATTTGCAGCCGGTGTAACAGTGACACACGATGTCTAACCTGGCTCATTGAAGCCTGGATATTCTTAGCCAGCTTTGTGAAATACCCCCCTGTGTGTATAACTGGAGCTCATTAGAATCAAGGTATGTAAGGTCATGTAATGTAATATGGGCTGAAGTGTTTTTAGAGACTGACCTGCCACCCCCCTACGTCCAGACACTAAAGAGGAAGGAGAAGGAGTACGAACACGAGATGGAGCGCTTGGCGCGGGAAAAGATCGCCACGCAGCAGCGATTGGCCGAGCTGAAGAACGAGCTCAGCCAATGGATGGACGTGATGGAGATCGACCGCGTGCTGCGGCAAACTGTACAACCTGAGGACGACCAGGCGTCCACCTCTACGGCCTCGGGTAAGCCCCGCCCACCATGCCCTGGGCCTCCCGCCACGCCCCTCCCACCATGCCCCGCCCACCACACCACGCCCCGCCCACCATGCCCTGGGCCTCCCACCACGCCCCTCCCACCATGCCCCGCCCACCATGTCACGCCCCTCCCACCATGCTACACGGTTCACCTGATATTGGTGTAAAAACCCTCAGATTAAAGCTGAAAGTCTGCAGATTAACCTCGCAGTCACTGTTCCATTTCAAATCCAATCTTCTGGAGTACAGAGTCAAAACAACAAATATTGTGTCACTGCCCGAATACTTTCCGTCCCCACTGTATGTATTTTTGCCATTAAGACCCTTTTTTATCATGTGATTGTACATTTTGTTTGATAGCATTTTTGTTGAAAATTCTTTGGGATCCTTAATGTTATGAGTTAAAGTATTTAGAGATACAGGTATTTCAAACATGCATTTGACCCAGATAACCTAACACACACTGATCTTAACCTAGGCCCTGAGTCTCTTCAACCCAGATAACCTAACACACACTGATCTCAACCTAGGCCCTGAGTCTCTTCAACCCAGATAACCTAACACACACTGATCTCAACCTAGGCCCTGAGTCTCTTCAACCCAGATAACCTAACACACACTGATCTTAACCTAGGCCCTGAGTCTCTGCATAACCATGGTCCTCTTCATAACCCTGAACATGTTCCTAACACACACTGATCTTAACCTAGGCCCTGAGTCTCTTCATAACCATGGTCCTCTTCATAACCCTGAACATGTTCATAACACCACCCCTCTTCATCTTTTGGCGTGCGTGTGTGTCTGTCAGAGTATGAAATTAACACCCAGCACCAGCCAAAGCTGGTAAAAGTTTGATTGTGGCTGGTAAGATTTTGTACTCTAGCAGCCACTTTGGCAGGTAACCAACCAGGTTACAGTGTTACATTGTAAAAGGCAATGTGGCTGGTAAAATGTTGATAATGGCTGGTGGTCCACAGACCACAGGCCACTCTGACCAGTGCATGTAAAAGTAAATTTTATGCCCTGGTGCGTGCGTGCGTGCGTGCGTGCGTGCAACGTGTTGACTGTTTTCTCTCTCTCTCTCTCTCTCTCTCTCTCCAGAGGGTGAAGATAACTTTGATCAGGATGTGGATGATGATCTGCTTCCTGCCACGCCCGCTGCTCTCCCCAAAGTGCCTCAACCCCAACCCCTGCAGCCCGAGATCCGCCAGGCTCCGCCCCCGCCCCCGGCCGCGCCCCCCGGCCGCACCCCTGGTCACACCTGTCCTCCTCCCGCAGCACCTCCCCATCCGACACAAGCCCCTCCCAGCGCCCGCTCTGGCCCCGCCCATCCCGGGTCCGGGCCACGCCTCCGCCGCCATGCTCCCCACGCACCCGCGCGTCGCCATGGCGACGGCGCTCCAACCCACGGTCATCGCCCACGCCGCGCCGGCCTCCCACGCCTCCGTCATCCAGGCCGTCAATCACGTGACGCACATCGCCCCCCACCACCGCCACCCCGGCCCCGCCCCCCTGCCCACGCCCTCCAACGGGCCCCAGCCCATCGGCCACATCACCGTGCACCCCGTGGCCCACCTGCCCGCCCTCTACTCCCAGCCCGTGGCGGTCACGCAGTCCGCCGTCGTCGGGCACATCGCCCACACGCTCAGCCACGCCCAGGTGAACGGCGCCGCCCCCACGGGGCCCCAGCTGGCCAAACAGGCACAGATAGGGGCCCAAGTGGTCACCCATCACCCCCAGCTGGTGGGACAGACCGTCCTAAACCCTGTAACCATGGTCACCATGCCCTCTTTCCCCGTCAGCACCCTGAAACTGGCCTGAGGGGTTGGGGGGGGGGGGGGGGGCGGTTTGGAGACTGAGAGGAAATGTTTTAGGATGGAGGAGGCGGTGGTCAAATTGACAGGTGGGGGTAGAGAGAGAGACACACACACACCTGCTGTCATTAAAACTTAAAATCTGCATTAAAAAAATAATAATTCAAAGACTGCATTAAGAAAATAAGCATTATAACAACTGTAAAAAAAATGTTTAAAAAAAAACAAAACTCAGTACATTCCCAAGAAACCTGATTTTATTTAATTTTTTATTATATAATAGATATACAGATATATACACATATATATATATATGCATAAATATATATATATATATATATATATATATAAATGGAAAAAGAAGTCACTATCCATATGTGTGGATATCTGCCTTTGGGTGAACATGCTGTCCCATACGATCTTGGTGCAGGCGTTTGGGGATGGGATGGGGTGGGGTGTGGGATCAGAATTAGGAGCTGCTTGTTTGGTATGTACACAATGTGTTGGGGTGGGTTTTGGGGTGGGGGGGTTGTCTATCAAGAAGGAATTATGCGCTTGCTGTTCCAATATGGAATTCCAGAGGAGGAAAATTTAAAAAAATTTAAAAAACATAAATAAATAAAAAATATATATATTGAACAAATCAGCCTGAACTACCTTGGAACATTTGCGGAATGTTTGCGAAACGTTTGTGAAATGTTGCCCCCCCCTCGAGGATGGCAGGTTTCTTATTGGTTGTGCTGGGTCTTCATCCTCACGTTCAGCATCACGGACTCGCCGATCTCTCCAGCTACTCTGAACTCTCGTCACGCTCGCAGACTCTTCACGTGACTGTGGCCTCTTTGTTTGAGAGGACCTGAGGGTGCATTCTGGGTACTGTAGTTTTAATTTTGTTTACTTTTCCCCTAGATCTGGCCAAACGTGATTGGTGGCTCCATTGCAGTTTGTATATGTATAAAAAAACAAAAACAAATCATGATATTCAATTGGTCAGAACTGTCAGGTGGTCATGTCCAGTCCGGTCAGGTCACTGGCGTTCCATTTGGGTGCTTTTGGGATGTGTTTTCCCTCCCAATTGTCAAGGGGGGGAGCCCACACCAAGGGGGTGGAGTTTGGATCCCTGACTGCAGTCACAGAAAGTGGCGGGGGTGCAGTTATACCCTTTTGCACTTCAAAGCTGGTACCAGGGCTGTGTCCGAATCAGAGCCCTGTTCCCTGTCCACTGTCCCCTGACCACTCAGACCCCTGTCTACTATGTGTCCTGTCCCCTCACATTGCAAGCAGTGTGCGAAAGAAATCCCGCAAAACTCTTTCCAAACTAGTGAGGAAGTAGTTTGTAATATCTTTTTTTAATTTTTATTGAGAATATCAATCAGTTGACATATGACAGTTGTTACAAAGTGTAGATTATGAATGAAGATAGAATTAACAAAAATCAAAAAGAGTATTTCGTAATATGACCCACTCTTGTACCATATATATGCACATACGCTCTACGTCTTTTACGTTTTTACTTCCAAGTTACTTACTGAAATTGTCGGATGAGTGCACAGTTCTGCAGAGTGTGCTCCTGAATTCCCTCAACAAAACCCCGGAAATAAGGCGTTCATCCTGGTATTTTAAGTGCCCCCATTTGTGAGAAAAAGTCGCCAACTCAAAAGCTTTTTGACGAAGTGGACTCAAATATGCGCCCTCAAAAGGGTATAGGGCTCTGATTCGGACACAGCCCAGGAGTGTGAAATGAGGTCATTGGCATCCTCTATCAGGGCCTGGCCCAAATGTGTGACATCATCATTGTGTGACGGAAGATCAGTACTGGGGTCAGCCCGATTTGGTTTTATTGGTATACTGAGCCAGCCTGGTTACAGCTCTACAGTGGGAAAGGTGTATAATGAGCCAGCCTGGTTCCAGCTCTACAGTGGGAAAGGTGTATAATGAGCCAGCCTGGTTCCAGCTCTACAGTGGGAAAGGGGTATAATGAGCCAGTCTGGTTCCAGCTCTACAGTGGGAAAGGTGTATAATGAGCCAGTCTGAATCTAGCGTGGGTCAGGTCCCACCGGACACGCCCCATTTGGTGCTCCCTCTTGCCGGGGTGTGTCTGGGCCACTCGTGGCTACACACCCACCTCAGTGTGGCCACCGTCCTGCTCTGCGCACAAGCAGGTGGCTCCCCCTGCTGTAGGGGAGGTGCTTCTGCACCCCAGCCTCAACGTAGCAGGTCAGGGTCCCCCACTCTTACCCCTGACCTGTCCCAACCTGCAAAGGATTGTGGGAAAGATTGTGAGCAGATGGCGTTTGGCTTTCTCCCTCTGTTTCTCCACTGATGGACAGATTTGGAAGGGAAATCAGACTAAATGTATTACATTTAATGAGATGAGGGTCTTCAAAAGAGTCATGGGTTTGTCAGCATCAGCAACTTCACTTCTGTACGGTGTGTGTGTGTGTGTGTGTGTGTGTGTGTTAACCCTCGCTGGTTCACTAGCCTTGAGAAACAAGTGGCATTGTGTTTGTAAGCATGATGTAATGCTGTTCCTGTCAGTGGGAGGGGCTAACATGAATGTGATTAAAGTGAGCTCCGCCCCCCCCCTTCCATGTCTGTCAGTACCACAGAGATCCAGGAGGGGGCAGCACCAACGTTTCCATTGTATACCTGTACTATTACATGGCCTGTATGTAGGAGAGAACCTCAACTAAAAGAAAAAAAAAAAAAGCACTGTGATGAGCCAAGTGGTTTACAGCTTGTTTAAAACTGGCCAGAAAAGCAGTTTATTCTGTTTGTGTGTGTGTGTGTGTGTGTGAGAGAGAGAGAAAGGGATATGGGGCGTTATTCTTTTCAAACTTTGTGCTCTGTTTTTTTTTTTTTTTTTCAAGCATAACGTCTGAAATTAAGATGTCAGTTTTGTATGTGTATGTGTGCAGACATGTGCAAGTGTACGTGCACATCCACATATAAATACATGTATTTTAAGATTTTACTGTTGCCTGTTTTTTTGCATGTAGATTGCTGATAATTCTGTTTCATTGTTGATTTTTTTCTTTTTCTTTTGGAAGTGTCTTTAACTGGGACCATGTACAATGCTCAACACCATGGGGGCGACCTGAGAACCTCTCCACATTGATATTATATATATAAAATTGTGTGTTTTCCCTATGGAGAAAGTTTAAGTTATAAATCGCCTGTACATTTTGGGCTGCATCTAGATCTAATTGTCCACTATGTTTAAAGAAAAAGAAAAACAATAGGAAAAAAAAAAGATACAAAATGAATAAAATTCTGAAGATTCTTAATAAATCTTATTACCTTTACAACAAGACTGGCGTGAGGTGCTTACTTAGTTCTGACTGATATTATTTCCTTGGAAATATCTTAGTTTTTTATGCGTATTTGCATTGTTTTTATCTCGTCCAATCACATTTGTAAGATTACGCCATTTCTACTGCTACTAAGTCTTTTTGTCTTCGACTTTTTTTTTGTCTCAGTTTTTGAAAGACTTTTTGGAGGTAAGTCATATAGTCTTAGGCTGAGATTAGGGTTTTACAGTTCATGCAGGATTTGTGCTTTGCACAACTATGTTTTTGTATGCACAGATTAAGAATCACCAGGATGTCGGTCTGTGGATCTGTGGGTGTGTTGGTATGTGGGTCTGTGGGTGTGTTGGTCTGTGGGTCTGTGGTTATCGTATTTGTACATGTATTTGGTTACTGTTCATCGCAGAAAGCAAAACAAACTACCCACAGCCGTCCGAACGGCAGAAACGTTGGCCGCCACCTGACACAGGCTAAAGACCCACCTGTTCAGCCTGCTCCGTCTCTAACGTGTTTACCAGCCCCAACACCCAGGTAAGATAACAGGTAATACATTTCTCTTGTTTTCAGAGGCAGTTTTTTTGCTATTGTTGATCCTGTGTAATTTAATGCTCATTAAGGGAGTTTTGTTCTCGTTTGTATAACTTTGGTTTCAAGTTTAACAGGGTAGTTTACACATTGTCAGTTGGGTTTGCTGTTCTTGCACTTGCCGTCCCTCTTGTGGCTGTACTCTTCCCCCCCTCTGGGGAAGTCCTAGGCTGTGTAGTGTTGAGTACACTGGGGCTGTGTCTGAATCAGCACCCTTCCATACTATTAGGTAGGCTTGTTGAGTACACTGGGGCTGTGTCTGAATCAGCACCCTTCCATACTATTAGGTAGGCTTGTTGAGTACACTGGGGCTGTGTCCGAATCAGCGCCATTCCATACTATTAGGTAGGCTTGTTGAGTACACTGGGGCTGTGTCTGAATCAGCACCCTTCCATACTATTAGGTAGGCTTGTTGAGTACACTGGGGCTGTGTCCGAATCAGCGCCATTCCATACTATTAGGGAGGCTTGAGTACACTGGGGCTGTGTCCGAATCAGCACCCTTCCATACTATTGAGTAGGCTTGTTGAGTACACTGGGGCTGTGTCTGAATCAGCACCCTTCCATACTATTAGGTAGGCTTGTTGAGTACACTGGGGCTGTGTCTGAATCAGCACCCTTCAATACTATTAGGTAGGCTTGTTGAGTACACTGGGGCTGTGTCCGAATCAGCTCCATTTCATACTATTAGGTAGGCTTGTTGAGTACACTGGGGCTGTGTCTGAATCAGCACCCTTCCATACTATTGGGTAGGCTTGTTGAGTACACTGGGGCTGTGTCTGAATCAGCACCCTTTCATACTATTAGGTAGGCTTGTTGAGTACACTGGGGCTGTGTCCGAATCAGCACCCTTCCATACTATTGAGTAGGCTTGTTGAGTACACTGGGGCTGTGTCTGAATCAGCACCCTTCCATACTATTAGGTAGGCTTGTTGAGTACACTGGGGCTGTGTCCAAATCAGCACCCTTCCATACTGTTAGGTCGGCTTGTTGAGTACACTGGGGCTGTGTCTGAATCAGCACCCTTCCATACTGTTAGGTAGGCTTGTTGAGTACACTGGGGCTGTGTCCGAATCAGCACCCTTCCATACTATTAGGTAGGCTTGTTGAGTACACTGGGGCTGTGTCCGAATCAGCACCCTTCCATACTATTAGGTAGGCTTGTTGAGTACACTGGGGCTGTGTCTGAATCAGCACCCTTCAATACTATTAGGTGGGCTTGTTGAGTACACTGGGGCTGTGTCTGAATCAGCACCCTTCAATACTATTAGGTAGGCTTGTTGAGTACACTGGGGCTGTGTCTGAATCAGCACTCTTCCATACTGTTAGGTAGGCTTGTTGAGTACACTGGGGCTGTGTCCGAATCAGCGCCATTCCATACTATTAGGTAGGCTTGTTAAGTACACTGGGGCTGTGTCCGAATCAGCGCCATTCCATACTATTAGGTAGGCTTGTTGAGTACACTGGGGCTGTGTCTGAATCAGCACCCTTCCATACTATTGGGTAGGCTTGTTGAGTACACTGGGGCTGTGTCCGAATCAGCACCCTTCCATACTATTAGGTAGGCTTGTTGAGTACACTGGGGCTGTGTCTGAATCAGCACCCTTCCATACTATTAGGTAGGCTTGTTGAGTACACTGGGGCTGTGTCCAAATCAGCACCCTTCCATACTGTTAGGTCGGCTTGTTGAGTACACTGGGGCTGTGTCTGAATCAGCACCCTTCCATACTGTTAGGTAGGCTTGTTGAGTACACTGGGGCTGTGTCCAAATCAGCACCCTTCCATACTATTAGGTAGGCTTGTTGAGTACACTGGGGCTGTGTCCGAATCAGCACCCTTCCATACTATTAGGTAGGCTTGTTGAGTACACTGGGGCTGTGTCTGAATCAGCACCCTTCAATACTATTAGGTGGGCTTGTTGAGTACACTGGGGCTGTGTCTGAATCAGCACCCTTCAATACTATTAGGTAGGCTTGTTGAGTACACTGGGGCTGTGTCTGAATCAGCACTCTTCCATACTGTTAGGTAGGCTTGTTGAGTACACTGGGGCTGTGTCCGAATCAGCGCCATTCCATACTATTAGGTAGGCTTGTTGAGTACACTGGGGCTGTGTCTGAATCAGCACCCTTCCATACTATTAGGTAGGCTTGTTGAGTACACTGGGGCTGTGTCCGAATCAGCACCCTTCCATACTGTTAGGTAGGCTTGTTGAGTACACTGGGGCTGTGTCTGAATCAGCACCCTTCCATACTATTAGGTAGGCTTGTTGAGTACACTGGGGCTGTGTCTGAATCAGCACCCTTCCATACTATTAGGTCGGCTTGTTGAGTACACTGGGGCTGTGTCTGAATCAGCACCCTTCCATACTGTTAGGTAGGCTTGTTGAGTACACTGGGGCTGTGTCCGAATCAGCACCCTTCCATACTATTAGGTAGGTTTGTTGAGTACACTGGGGCTGTGTCCGAATCAGAGCTCTATCTACTGCGTCATGTCTCCTGCGAAGAGTGCACTGGTACAAGTGTGCTGTTTAATGTGCACTGTATAGACCCTAAAATATCCACTATACTATTTCCAAACCGTACTGTGGAAGTGTCGTTAGCAGGTCATAAGACGTCCCACCAGTGTTTCCATGTCCGCGGTTTTACAGCTAAATTGGGATACTTTTAAAGTGCAGTCACGGGTAAAAAATTAAAAGTCGCAAAGCACGCACTTATTTTAAAAAGTAAAAACATGATGATTTCTATTTAAAATACGTTGGTTTCGGTTAAAAATAGCCTATAAATTGGGCTAGTTTTGAGTCGCCATTTGGCTGGAAAGTCTGACAAGATCTGGCAACCCTGCGCCCCACTCTTGCGCTGCCATGTCACGTGTCGTTTTTGTTGCAATTGAAGGAAAGCGTCAGCGAACCTGCACCTCATTTTAAAAAAACGAAGCTTCACGTCATATTCATATGATCAAAATGTTTGTGTACTTCTTGAAAAGTGTGCTCCCGAATGTAACCTGAAACCCCGGAAGTAAGTGTGTCATCCGTGTGCTTGAAGTATACTGCAATTTGAAAAAAATTTGCGTACTCTACAACTTTCTCGCCCTATCTACTCACCAAGGCTACTCAACAGTGTGGAAGAGTGCTGATTCGGACACGGCCTGAATCGGCACCCTTCCATACTATTAGGTAGGCTTGTTGAGTACACTTTCTTCTCCTGCTGATTCGGACACAGCCCCAGTGTACTCAACAAGCCTACCTAATAGTATGGAAGGGTGCTGATTCGGACACAGCCCCAGTGTACTCAACAAGCCTACCTAATAGTATGGAAGGGTGCAGATTCGGACACAGCCCTGGTCTTTGTGCTTATGTTTGCATTGTAAACGGCTCTGGAGTTTCTGTTAAACACCGTTAAAGTAAAAAAGCCATCACAGGCAAGTGACTCGTATTGTGAACATGTACAGGGCATTCCTTTCTGTTACTACCCTGGGAAATTCCTCAAACTTTGAACTCTACCAGGCACCAAATCACACGGCAGATTAAACATTACAGGAAAATGACGTTCCTGAATGGAACGGCTGCTCGCGTATTTATGACTAATTTAACTTGCCTAACAGAAACGGTCATGCATACGTTTATTGCAAATGAAATAACGTGACAAATGTGGTGTTGATCTTGCCCAGGCAGGGCTGCAGCAGACCGTAAATCACTTGTGTACCATTGTAAGGGCTTCCTGGTGCCTGCACCTCTTGGAAATGAAAGTTGAATCACATTACTACGCAAACACAGGGGGTTTCCCTTTGCCATCTTTCCTGCTTGTCTATCTTTTATCCGCAGTAGGATCTCTGTTCAACTGACTGCAGGTTCAGCAGCATTCCAGAACAGCAAGCGTGCCAGAACTTTAAAACCGGTTTGTTTAGATGTGTTTGGTAGAAGTTGTGCAACACATTTATAAAAACGAGCAAACGCCCGCAATTACCCACGTTGTCACCTTGCATAGTAGACCTCGATTTAAATTTGACCTCAAAACCAAATTTATGAATTGAAGCTGCGTTTGGTTGAATGCTGTAGATGGCTTAAAGTGATACTGCAGTCAAAAACCGACTTTTCCCGTTTAAAACCGATGTTTTGGGTTAGATTATGATCATACACAACTGTTTATGTCCGTAAATCTCATGTTTAGTCAAAATAGTTTTATCTGAGTTTTTGTGTAGGCTTACCAATACGCTAGTTTCCGGGGATTCGTGACGTCACAAGATCCTTAACATACAAATGGGTGGAGTTGAGGTGGTCCTAGGGGTGGTCTCGGCTGGGCACGTGGTATAAAAGCAGAGACCAACAGGTTTTTTTCCCTCTTTGAGACTGAGACCCTTACTGCTAACTAGTTCGTTCAAGTTCAAATGTGAATTGCTTTGTATTACTGCTAACGTTAATATTACGACTTATATCGACACACCCTTTCACTCTTTGACCGTATGAATATTCATAATATGACTACGTGGCACCATCGTCATATGACCACACCCACTCACGAGTTCCAGTTCAAATTGAAGCGGTAAAAACGGCCTTAGAAAAGCCTCTGCAGTATCTCTTTAAGGGTGTGTACCTTTGAGGAATTAAACCGAAGGTTCTTCCCTTTAAGACCAGGCGTGTAGGAGAGGAGAGGGGAACAGGCTGGGTTGGTTTTTTTATTTTTGGCTCGTGGATTCTTTTAAAGTATCTTTGTGAGGTGCCTATCTGTTCATGTTTGCCTTATATCGGCTGACCTTTGAACCCGGCTGTGTTGCACCTGATACACCTCTGCAATGTATTCCAGTTTAGCTGTCTTCTGGTTGCAGTACTCTATTTTGGACAACCGGTGGGAGAGTGGTGCTTTTAAAATGAATGTTCAAGAGTCTGACTTCTTTTACTCTGTCCCTCTGCTACTTACAGTGGTGTTCAAAAAAATAGCAGTACAACATCAGTAACCTGATGAACCACTGTTATTAGTAGTAGTGATATTTCTGCATGGCAAATAATTTACTTGTAGATGTAGTAGTGTAATAGAAAAACAGCAGCTCCAACTGTCATGACATGCACGCTGCTTGTTCTGAGTAATTGACTGAGTAACTTGAAGGGTTTCTTCTCCTGACTTATTTTTCCATAGAGTTCAATTGGAAAATTTGTCAGGAGAAACAAGCCTTCAAGTGATCCGTCCATATCTACTGCATATCTGGCAGCAGAGTGATGGTTTGAGGCTCGTTTGATGCCTCAGACCCTTGTTGACTTACAGCCATTTACCAACCATGGGTTCCATACTATTCCCGTGTAATTTACAGCTTAATCTAGTCCCACCCCCCAATTCCCATAGAGATCCATTCAAATGCAGAGAGGTTATTGTATTGCTTCTAAGAGTACCTGGAAATAAGATATCAGGAGTCTTTTGATATCCTTTTATACAGAATCATGATGGCATCACCTGTTAACCTGTGGAATACCTGTTTGACCTGTTTTTTTTCACAGAATGAATGAATTCTCTAATTAAACTCCACACTGCTATTATTTTGAACACGCCCCTTTCAATGAATGAGTCAATTACTCAGAACAAGCAGCGTGCATGTCATGACAGTTGGGTCTGTTGTTTTTCTATTACACTACTACATCTACAAGTAAATTATTTGCCATGCAGAAATATCACTACTACTAATAACAGTGGTTCATCAGGTTACTGATGTTGTACTGCTATTTTTTTGAACACCACTGTATATCTCCAGGATGTTTTCCCCCTGTTACAGCCTACCACAACATGATCTGAATTGTTATTTAAAGGGTAATTCCACTGAAAGAATCTTTGATTTGTAGAAAAGTAGCTCTCCTCCTGATTAAAATGAGCTCTGCTCTCACTACAGGTAGAGAGTTGCGTGAGATATAACCCCAAACTACTGCGCATGTTCCAGGTACCTGCTTTACTGTGAACTACAACGGCCAAGAGCGTTTGCAGTTTATGGGCGATATCAGACAACGGCGGTCACAGGTTGCCACGCCCACTGAATAACGTTACCGGAGCGGAGGCCGAGGGGCTGGGCTGGGCATTTTACTGCTAGGCCTGCAGCGTGTCTTCGAGACTAAAGAGGCCACGTTACTTGCTGGTGAGTTAGCCAGTAATTTAACAGTTCTACTGAAAAAATACCACCGCCTCTAGCTGGAGTCTCCAGAAAAACAGGGGGAAATGCGGCCATTAATTTAGGAAAGCACAGCCCTTCATTTAGCCTATCTAATTTTGGTATCATGAAAACATATTAGCTAGCCTCACCAGAAGTCCGCAACACTTAACGTTACCTACATATGGTAACTACCGCAATGCCAACTGAAATGTTGACTGCAACGAGTGGTCCTGGGGCAGTTACCATGTCGAATTGGTCCCGGATTGGCGGTCCGTTCAGCTACGGATCTGACCGTGCATTCGGACAAAACAGAAAGCCTTCCACCTATGACAAAATCTAGTAATATATTAAAAACATTGCAGTTTTCGAAATGGCAAAAATCTTATGTGTGGCTTAGCTACTGCATGGCAAATAGATTTAAAAAACCTGCTTTGCTTTCCCACGCTCCCTCCCTAACGCACTAGCCCTGAAAAAATACAGCGCTTCTGTAATCGAATGCTCAAAGTGAAACCGTTCGATGGTCAGCTCGCTAATGACTATGTTAGTCTACTTTTCATGGTCATGGATCATAATGTAACGTTAGTTGGCATGGTGCCTTACCGGGGTATTTATGGCAGATGAGATGTCGGGGAATGATACCGGAGGCCACTGAATTGGATCATTTGTCCACTCTGTAACCGCATAAGAACAGCACTCGAGTCCTGTTTGGTTTCTTTTGCCAAAATATCTTTAGGAAACAACTTGTGAATGTAATTTTCTGACGTTATAATAAAATGACAACGATGGCTAGCTTGATCTACGATGTGTGGGCGGCAGTGTAGTATAATGGTTAAGGAACTGGCCTTGTAACCTAAAGGTTGCAGGTTCGATTCCCACATAGTATAAGGCCGTTGTACCCTTGAGCAAGGTACTTAACCTGAATCGCTTCAGTATATATCCAGCTGTATAAATGGATAATATGTAAAAAGTTGTGTAAGTCACTCTGGATAAGAGCGTCTGCTAAATGCCTGTAATGTGTCCCTACCACTGAATTCCGGTCCCTACAGTAACAGACACAGCATTGCTTTCCTCCTCGCTGGCTCCGCCTACGTGTCTGTGTAACTTACACACTGACAGCACTGTAGTTTTTCTAAAGTGCGGAAGAGGTAGAGGCATACGTCTTTATTTCATCTTTATCTGCGGATATTTCAGTACAGAAATTATTTTGGCCAACCACAAAGAGGGACTTAATTAATTGTGCCTTAATCTGTTAAATAAGGTTAATGTTGTTTTTCGGTGGAATTACCCTTTAAGAAATGACCAACTAATTTATCGATTAATCGGCTGAAATTTCAGTGATATAGAAACAGTGTCATACTGACGGCAGA
This sequence comes from Synaphobranchus kaupii, assembly GCA_029718625.1. Lineage (NCBI taxonomy): Eukaryota > Metazoa > Chordata > Actinopteri > Anguilliformes > Synaphobranchidae > Synaphobranchus > Synaphobranchus kaupii. The sequence goes on from CM056389.1 coordinate 7,437,031, forward strand.
GTACAGCATATGAGAGCGAGGCTTGGAATTGTGTGAAACATGAGCTCCAACAGTGGGCTGTGGGGACCTCTTGTGGCCATTCAGGGAATTTCAGGGACTCAAATTCTGCCAATTTTTATCTTTTAAGCATTTTGTTTAATCAACAGTTCATGGCATAAATATGTAGTCAAAAATAAAATAACTTTTTAAAATTAAACCCCACATTTAAGCTGGGAGTGAGAACACCACCGCTTGACTTGAAAGAATGTATTAGATCATTAAATAAATTTAATGAAATCACTAATTAATGGAAACACAAAAACACATGTATTGTCAGATTATTCACATGAAGACATGGTCTGGAATCCACCAGCTCGGATGTTTGTAAGGAAGATTCTGCTGCTTTAGAGAGGGGAGATGCACGCGCACACACACACGCTGCTCCCACAACCTACATGCATTGGTGAGTGAGGTTGGGCCCCACTTTGTGTGTGCGTGTGTGTGTATGTGTGTGTCCATATCAGGTTTTATTAGTACAGTAACGAAAGCACACTAAGGACTTCAGGGTCCTTAGTCTGTTTTATGTCTGAATACTAAAAACATTCCCGTATCCTCTAGACCTAAGAAATGTAAGTCCTCAGAAATGTTATACAGCAATACAAACAGTGTTAAATACATACTCAGTATTAGATGTATATTTAAGAAAGAAAATGATTAAACGGAAGACAGGACATTGTAGAAAGAAAAAAAAAATACAAGTGCTATCTTTATATTCATGTGACGGAACCATGAATGAAAATGCTTGGGAATAAATAATTAGTATAAAAGCAAAGAGAAACGGAACGTGTTTCAGGAGCAGCCTTCAACAAGGAGACACTGCGTACATATAATCCTGAAGGGCACACTCATGACCTTGAGTGAGAATTTTAGGAAGAGTTACATGTTTTAAATTTATTTAAAATTTCCCATTTCAGATGCTGGCAGACTCACAGTGTAAATATTGCTGCTGACAGCCAAGTTCTAGAGAAGGGCCTCAGCCTTCGTCCAGGAAATGAACAGAAATGTGGCTGCTGAGTGATATTATTTGAGAGTAAACCTGTTTAAATCCTTTAGTAGTACTTTAGTAACCGTCCTTCTGCCTGTGCACCTCTTCCTGAATCTTCTGCAACATCTCCTGCATCCTGCGCAACTGTGGGGCATAAGAGAGAAACCGGTCATACAGGTACATAGTGTAAGAGAGAAACCGGTCATACAGGTACATAGTGTAAGAGAGAAACCGGTCATACAGGTACATAGTGTAAGAGAGAAACCGGTCATACAGGTACATAGTGTAAGAGAGAAACCGGTCATACAGGTACACAGTGTAGGAGAGAAACCAGTCATACAGGTACATAGTGTAAGAGAGAAACCAGTCATACAGGTACATAGTGTAGGAGAGAAACCGGTCATACAGGTACACAGTGTAGGAGAGACCAGTCATACAGGTAAATAGTGTAGGAGAGAAACCGGTCATACAGGTGCACAGTGTAGGAGAGACCAGTCATACAGGTACATAGTGTAGGAGAGAAACCGGTCATACAGGTGCACAGTGTAGGAGAGACCAGTCATACAGGTAAATAGTGTAGGAGAGAAACCGGTCATACAGGTGCACAGTGTAGGAGAGACCAGTCATACAGGTACATAGTGTAGGAGAGACCAGTCATACAGGTACACACAGTGTAGGAGAGACCAGTCATATAGGTGTGGTTGTGGGCAGGGCATAAATTACACGGCGGCCATACGGCCATGGCCGTCAGTGCCCTGCTATTTGGCCGCGATGCCTTTATAACTTTTGCGAGTCTTTAGGCCATTGTGGCCAGACTGCCCTTTTACTTTGACTGAAACGCCTGCAAGTCAAACCTGTGTGACCCATCAACGTATTTACCATTGTCATGGAAACAGTTTTTGTATGTCGTGATCGGACATCATCTTCCTTATTGCTTTATGTTGTTACTTATTGGTTTTGTCGCGCGGTCATATCAACCGTTAACAGAAACGCATTAGATTTGTGACCACAGCTGACAACTTGTGTAAGCAAACTTATCCTTGCTTGTCGAAATCTTTCTTTCCGTGTCCATGGCATCGGCAATGAAGTCACTGAATATGATTCTACTTACTGCAAGATAGGCGATTAGATGTCTATATGGATTCTGCTATTGAAGGCGATTAGATGTCTATATGGATTCACCACAAGTAAGATAACGTTGGTTATTATTAGTTTTGCTTGTCACGTTAAGCAAATTTATCCTTGATCTGTAAAATAATTCTCTCTTTCTGTGTCCAGGCCAGGACATCATGTCTCTTTAAATCATGCTTAGCTGCTATAATTAAATTACTGCAACAAAGTCACTGACTACGATTCTACTTACTGCAAGATAATATAGCCTATTTATGGTGATTAGCTTGCTAAATACACTAACGTTATTATTAGCTAGCTTGCTGATTCATAACTTATATCCAGTTTCTGATAAATCACAGTCAGAAGTTTGCCAAGTCATTACCAAGTTTTTCTAGAGGAATGTAGGAGAGAACTGTGGAGGAAAAAATACTTGCTGTGTCTGGTATTAAATGCCAGTTTTGAGCGTCTCATGCATTGTGTTGGGCAGATTATTTTTCGGAAATTTGTTTTGAGTGTCAGTAATCACATCAAAATGTATTTGATTTATGTTTCCTTGACGCTCTAAATCCTATCGTGATGCAGTACCACAGCAGAAACAACTGTCAGCGCAGGTGGAGGTAGTGGGTAGCCTATTCTTCATCTGTTTTTCGCCGGTAAAGTGTAGGCCTTTATTTTCTGGGATTATTGTTATGGCTGGAACACAATTTGACTAATAGGAATGGTGGACCGGATCTATTCGTTTTATAAAACATACTGCTGTTTGCTACAAGTATTGACACCATGCAACCTCTTTTGTGTAATAAATGCCATTGATTGCCTTCTCTTTTGTATGTAGCCTAGGTTATAAGAGGTTATGGGTTGTTTAAAAAAATATATAGGCAAGTAATAATATCTACTGTAATTATTTGAACCATATATCCACACTTTTAGCAGAGTCCAAAACCTGTATCTGGTTGATGGCCTTAGTGCCCCACCAGGTGGCCTTGTAAAATCAATGATTCTTGAAAGCCATATCGCCTTGTCCCCAAAATGTTGAAATTTAAGGCCTGGTTGTGGGCATGGTTCTGGGTATGGATGTGGGTGTGGTTCTGTGCATGGTTGTGGGTGTGGATGTGGGCATGTTTGTGGGTGTGGCTCTTGGTGTCATTGTGGGCGTGGTTCTGGGTGTGGTTGTGGGCGTGGCACCTCCTCGTCCTTCTCCCAGATGAGTCTCTCCTTCTGGCCGGCGGTGGTTCCAGGCATCAGGGGGATGGGGAAGTCTGTCCCACTCTCCCGCGTCAGCCTGCTGCTCGGGCGGACAGACAGACAGACAGGCAACACAACATCACACCTGCAACACACTGACAGAGCACAGGCTGGGAGACCAGGCTCAGTTACACCCATGAGGCTTTGTGACAGTAAGAGGCTGTGAGCCGTTGGCCTAAAGAGACCCACTTTCAATCAAATTTACTTATTTAATCTGCCAGGATGAGCCAAATTTAACTTGGCAAG
>CM056389.1:7441158-7559814 GCA_029718625.1 Synaphobranchus kaupii
TATAGGATGGTATGTTTTGGTTAGCAACATCAGTTGAATTATCATCCCCTGCAGGAGGTTTTCCTAAATATTTCACAGCACATAATGAGAAAACACCGCTCACACCACACCACACAAACTCAAAACAGCATGGCCTTTCATTCGTTTCTTGTTCTAAACGCATCGTTCTGCCGGCTCTGGTAATAGCTGCCTCGTAATCGAGTTTGGTTTCGTTTTGAGTATGCCAGCGCTTTTATCCACAGCAATACACAATGCAAAGAGCAAAGCGAAGGGCAGCGATTTACGAGAGGGGGAAAGTATAGTCCCAAGAGAGACACGCAAGTGCAAAGCTGGCCGTTAATCATAAACTTGCTAATACAAAAAATATATGTTACTGGATATGAAACAGAAGATTAAAATATATGCTGTTAACTCCACAAAACACAATGATTGGTTCAAACCAGTGACTGATAGGTGCTCATACGGTAGCTCCGCCCATTGTGGGCTTCATGAAGCCGCCCTCTCTCATTCCCCATTCCTTACAGGCCCCAGGGTGGGGAGTGGTCTCCAGCCAGACGACTCCTAACCCCTGTGAAGAGCCAATCAGCCAGACGACTCCTAACCCCTGTGAAGAGCCAATCAGCCAGACGACTCCTAACCCCTGTGAAGAGCCACTCAGCCAGACGACTCCTCACCCCTGTGAAGAGCCAATCAGCCAGACGACTCCTAACCCCTGTGAAGAGCCAATCAGCCAGACGACTCCTAACCCCTGTGAAGAGCCATTCAGCCAGACGACTCCTAACCCCTGTGAAGAGCCATTCAGCCAGACGCCTCCTAACCCATGTGAAGAGCCATTCAGCCAGACGACTCCTCACCCCTGTGAAGAGCCAATCAGCCAGACGACTCCTAACCCCTGTGAAGAGCCATTCAGCCAGACGACTCCTAACCCATGTGAAGAGCCATTCAGCCAGACGACTCCTCACCCCTGTGAAGAGCCAATCAGCCAGACGACTCCTAACCCCTGTGAAGAGCCAATCAGCCAGACGACTCCTCACCCCTGTGAAGAGCCAATCAGCCAGACGACTCCTAACCCATGTGAAGAGCCATTCAGCCAGACGACTCCTCACCCCTGTGAAGAGCCATTCAGCCAGACGACTCCTCACCCCTGTGAAGAGCCATTCAGCCAGACGACTCCTAACCCATGTGAAGAGCCATTCAGCCAGACGACTCCTCACCCCTGTGAAGAGCCAATCAGCCAGACGACTCCTAACCAGCTTGACCCGCATCAGTCTGGCTTCAGAACCGGCCATTCCACCGAAACTGCTCTCCTGGCTGTGACTGAGGCACTCGCCACTGCTAGAGCCTCCTCCCTCTCCTCTGTTCTGATTCTCCTTGACCTGTCTGCGGCATTCGACACGGTCAACCACAAACTCCTGATCTCCACACTCGCTGAGATGGGCATTTCTGGAACTGCCCTCTCTTGGTTTGTATCGTACCTCACTGATAGATCCTACCAAGTCTCCTGGAAGGGTTCCGTCTCTGCTCCCCGTCCCGTCTACAGGAGTCCCGCAGGGATCTGTACTGGGTCCTCTGCTGTTCTCTATGTATACTAAGTCTCTTGGCTCAGTAATCCATTCACATGGCTTCTCATACCATAGCTATGCTGACGATACTCAACTCTTCCTCTCTTTCCCTCCCTCTACCCCACAGGTTAAGGAGAGGATATCTGCTTGTCTGACTGACATCTCTGAGTGGATGGCTACCCATCACCTGAAGCTCAACCTTGACAAGACAGAGCTCCTCTTCATGCCGTACAAGACCTCCCCACTACATGACCTCTCCATCACCGTTGATGGGACCGTGGTGGCTGCCTCCCGCTCTGCAAGGAACCTGGGGGTGGTCCTGGACGACCGGCTGGACTTCAAAGAGCACATCAGGGCGACGGCACGGTCCTGCAGGTTCCTCCTGTACAACATCAGGAGGATTCGACCGTACCTGACCACCTACTCCACCCAGCTTCTTGTCCAGACCATGGTCACCTCACGCCTGGACTACTGCAACTCCCTGCTCGCAAGCCTACCGGCCTGCGCCATTCTGCCTCTTCAACTCATCCAGAATGCAGCTGCCCGGCTTGTGTTCAACCTCCCCGAAATTTTCCCACGTAACCCCCCTGCTGAGGTCTCTCCACTGGCTGCCAGTTGCAGCCAGGATCAGGTTCAAAGTTCTGACCCTGGCCTACACTGCAGCAAATAGGACAGGCCCCGCCTACCTGCAGGACTTAATCCAGAACTATGTTCCTGCTCGACCACTTCGCTCTTCTACAGCAGGGCGACTGGCACTTCCCCCCCTCCGTGTCAAAGGCTCTCGCTTGTCCCGACTGCGGAGTTTTTCCACATTAACACCTCAGTGGTGGAATGAACTTCCATTCCCCTACGTTCTACTCCAACCCTGCCTGCATTCCGTCGAGGCCTGAAGACACACCTCTTCAGACTCCACCTTGACTGATATCCTCACCTAGGAATATCAGTTCCCTGTTCCCTGTGTTTTCCTGTCTGTTTATTATAGTTTATAATAGTATTTGGAATGGTTTATAATAGCAGTTTATAATGGTATTTGGAATGATTTATAATAGTATAGTTTATAATAGTATTTGGAATGGTTTATAATAGTATAGTTTATAATAGTATTTGGAATGGTTTATAATAGCATAGTTTATAATAGTATTTGGAATGGTTTATAATAGCATAGTTTATAATAGTATTTGGAATGGTTTATAATAGTATAGTTTATAATAGTATTTGGAATGAAAGTGTGGTGTTGCTGATTTGCCCACAGCTTACTGTGAACTACAGTCAACGTTCATTGCTAGGGATAGCTGCTACATTATGCAAAGGATGTGCCTTGCCTTGTCTGTTCTGTAATGATGATGATGTCTCTGTACGCACTTACTGTACGTCGCTTTGGATAAAAGCGTCTGCTAAATAAATGTAATGTAATGTAATGTCTAACCCCTGTGAAGAGCCATTCAGCCAGACGACTCCTAACCCATGTGAAGAGCCATTCAGCCAGACGACTCCTAACCCCTGTGAAGAGCCATTCAGCCAGACGACTCCTCACCCCTGTGAAGAGCCAATCAGCCAGACGACTCCTCACCCATGTGAAGAGCCATTCAGCCAGATGACTCCTAACCCCTGTGAAGAGCCAATCAGCCAGCGGCTGCAGAAGGAAAGGCTTGTGATTACTGGGGAGGTTATCTGAAGGTTCTCGTTTGAGAGACGGAGAGGGGTTTTTCCTTTTGGGGGGCGGGGGGCTCATGCTGGCTGAGCCCTCTGGGGTATGAGGAACACTGCACTCTGCTTCTCTCTGTGTGTGTGTGTGTGTGTGTGTGTGTGTGTGTGTGTGTGTGTGTGTGTGTGTGTGTGTGTGTGTGTATTTTTCACAGGGCGGAGTGCAGACATAACAACAGAATGGGAGTGAGACTTCAGCTATATGAAGACGACAGCTCACACACACATACACAATGCCATCTTCAGACCAACACCACCCATTCCAGTCTGCACAGTGCTAACGCCATCTTCAGACCAACACCACCCATTCCAGTCTGCACAGTGCTAACGCGATCTTCAGACCAACACCACCCATTCCACACTGTGTGCACAGCACTAACGCCATCTTCAGACCAACACCACCCATTCCACACTGTGTGCACAGCACTAACGCCATCTTCAGACCAACACCACCCATTCCACACTGTGTGCACAGCACTAACGCCATCTTCAGACCAACACCACCCATTCCACACTGTGTGCACAGCGCCATCTTCAAACCAACACCACCCATTCTACACTGTCTGCACAGCGCCAACTATCCACAGCAATACACAATGCAAAGAGCAAAGCGAAGGGCAGCGATTTACGAGAGGGGGGAAAGTATAGTCCCAAGAGAGACACGCAAGTGCAAAGCTGGCCGTTAATCATAAACTTGCTAATACAAAAAATATATGTTACTGGATATGAAACAGAAGATTAAAATATATGCTGTTAACTCCACAAAACACAATGATTGGTTCAAACCAGTGACTGATAGGTGCTCATACGGTAGCTCCGCCCATTGTGGGCTTCATGAAGCCGCCCTCTCTCATTCCCCATTCCTTACAGGCCCCAGGGTGGGGAGTGCTCTCTTTTCAAGTCAAACTATCGTTAAATCCTTTACTTTGTGCTCACCTAAATTCTCCGTGGAAGTAAGGCGTTAGTTTAGTAGGTAACGTAAAGTAGCCTATAGCTCTGCCGGCCAAAAACAATATCGCGCGTGTGAAAGAATCAGACTCGTAGTATTGTTAGCTAACGTTCACATTTCATCCTCTCAATCAGTAATGCAGACACATAACAGCAGAGCACACATTTGACCTAAAAGTACCGAACGTCGGAAAATTCTAATACCGAACCGTTTTTTTTTTTTAAGTATCGAAAAAGTACCGAAGTTTCGGTGTACCGTGCAACACTAGTGCACAGCGCCATCTTCAGACCAACACCACCCCACAGAGCATCACGGGTCATTTATCACTCACAGTCTGTCAGGAGTTACTTGGGTTGTCCCCAAATAGTCGACTAAATCATTAGCTAAATCAAAAGAACTTGGTCGACTAAAATTTTAATTGGTCGAATCGTCGCAGTGTGAAAAAACGCGAGTGTAACTATTAATTTCGGACGTGCGCCTTGTAACAAAAAATTGGTGTCTATCAATTAAGAAATAGATCAGTTGTATAGAATGTCTGAGAGAAAATCAAAAGTACGCGAGCATTTCGAGCGTCTAAAGGGTGACCCAAAAAAAGTTAAAGGTAGCCTGAACTCTGCAAGCAACAATTAGACAAGCTTCATTGTCAGCAAAACGCGGAGCTCTCTTCTCCCGAGCAACGTTAACAAACTCGTGTTTCTCACACATAATATGAGAAGACTGCGATCGGAGGAAAAACAGCAGTGAGTAGGCCTAATGTGACGGATCGGAGGAAAAACAGCAGTGAGTAGGCCTAATGTGACGGATCGGAGGAAAAACAGCAGTGAGTAGGCCTAATGTGACGGATCGGAGGAAAAACAGCAGTGAGTAGGCCTAATGTGACGGATCGGAGGAAAAACAGCAGTGAGTAGGCCTAATGTGACGGATCGGAGGAAAAACAGCAGTGAGTAGGCCTAATGTGACGGATCGGAGGAAAAACAGCAGTGAGTAGTATGAGAAGACTGCGATCGGAGGAAAAACAGCAGTGAGTAGTATGAGAAGACTGCGATCGGAGGAAAAACAGCAGTGAGTAGTATGAGAAGACTGCGATCGGAGGAAAAACAGCAGTGAGTAGGCCTAATGTGACGGATCGGAGGAAAAACAGCAGTGAGTAGGCCTAATGTGACGGATCGGAGGAAAAACAGCAGTGAGTAGTATGAGAAGACTGCGATCGGAGGAAAAACAGCAGTGAGTAGTATGAGAAGACTGCGATCGGAGTGTGTTGTTATAAAGAGTGGAAATAAAAATAAAAATGTTAAATGTCGTATTGCTTGTTGTTCCGACACATTCATTTACCGCTTTGTTTATGCCGTTAATAGCCTACAGCGCGGGCCATAAGCAAACCGATGCCGTTAATAGCCTACAGTGCGGGCCATAAGCAAACCGATGCCGTTAATAGCCTACAGCCCGGGCCATAAGCAAACCGATGCCGTTAATAGCCTACAGCGCGGGCCATAAGCAAACCGATGCCGTTAATAGCCTACAGCGCGGGCCATAAGCAAACCGATGCCGTTAATAGCCTACAGCGCGGGCCATAAGCAAACCGATGCCGTTAATAGCCTACAGCGTGGGCCATAAGCAAACCGATGCCGTTAATAGCCTACAGCGCGGGCCATAAGCAAACCGATGCCGTTAATAGCCTACAGCACGGGCCATAAGCAAACCGATGCCGTTAATAGCCTACAGCGCGGGCCATAAGCAAACCGATGCCGTTAATAGCCTACAGCGCGGGCCATAAGCAAACCGAGGCCGTTAATAGCCTACAGCGCGGGCCATAAGCAAACCGATGCCGTTAATAGCCTACAGCCCGGGCCATAAGCAAACCGATGCCGTTAATAGCCTACAGCGCGGGCCATAAGCAAACCAATGCCATTAATAGGCAGCGCAGGCCAGCAAATCGCAGCCTGTGCTTGTAGCTATAAATGATATTTTAAATGCCCATAATGACAGTTTTGTATTTCTCTGTAATGTAGTAAATTTACTATAGATCAGATGGAAGTCAAACCATTTTCTGATGCTCAAAAATACATATTTAAATGATTAAATTAATATCATAACTGTGCGACGGTTAGTCGACTGTGGGTTTGAACTGACGACAGCAAGGTGGGCAAAAGCAAATCTTTGGTTGAGGGCAGCCCTAGAGTTACAGAGTCTTACAGTCTTATTCCTGCACATACTGGCCCGGTACCGGGAACCACAGCAGAACCCCAGCGAAACCGGCACCGAACACTTTGCCTTGACGACTGTTACCGCGGCTACGGCTCCTGCGGAGGCGGCTCTGGCGGGCGGCCGGCAGTGCTGCAGCCAACGCGCCGAGAACAATGCAGCCAGAACAGGGCGGGGTCAGCATTACATCACCCCTGTCTCCAAGGAGCCGGCCGCACCGCTCGCTGCCTCTCTCTCTCACTCGCCCGCCCGCCCGCTACAGCCTCTGCTGTCTGCACTACACATGTACCCGTGTCTGTGTGTGTGTGTCTGTGGGTCTCGTCTGTGTGTGTGAGCATGCAATGGGTCGGTTTGTCTCTCCAAAGAATGAATATTTTATGAGTTGGCCGCTCTTCTATATTTAGCATGTGACGTCACTGCTCGTTAGAACCCCCCCCCCTTCTTTGGCTGGAAGGATCGTAACCTTTTGCAGAGGGGAGCCCAGTAGGCCTTTATTGGGGGAAAGAATGAAAAGACAGGCCTTTCACCATAGCAACAGAGGCATTTGGCTGAAAGGTGCGGCTTTTGAAATGCTGAAAACAAACCGGCAATGTAAGCAAGCCAGAGGCTTTCAAACAAACAAGACTGGCCACATTCTAACCAATCAGCTGACCTCCTTCCCCCTGCCCTATTATGACATCACAGTGACCATTATGACAAAGTCCCTGGTAGTTCTCACTCAACCTTTGACCTCTACGGTACCATGGAAGACTCTATAAACAGGACTAAAACTTGTTCCACACACAAATAAAACAAAAGTACATTAACCTTCCCTCACAAATCAGCTTCACACAGCTCACTAATCTCCAGCAGCACTTTCAGCTTCACGCAGCTCACTAATCTCCAGCAGCACTTTCAGCTTCACACAGCTCACTAATCTCCAGCAGCACATTCAGCTTCACACAGCTCACTAATCTCCAGCAGCACTTTCAGCTTCACACAGCTCACTAATCTCCAGCAGCACTTTCAGCTTCACGCAGCTCACTAATCTCCAGCAGCACTTTCAGCTTCACACAGCTCACTAATCTCCAGCAGCACTTTCAGCTTCACGCAGCTCACTAATCTCCAGCAGCACTTTCAGCTTCACGCAGCTCACTAATCTCCAGCAGCACTTTCAGCTTCACACAGCTCACTAATCTCCAGCAGCACTTTCAGCTTCACACAGCTCACTAATCTGCAGCAGCACTTTCAGCTTCACGCAGCTCACTAATCTCCAGCAGCACTTTCAGCTTCACGCAGCTCACTAATCTCCAGCAGCACTTTCAGCTTCACGCAGCTCACTAATCTCCAGCAGCACTTTCAGCTTCACGCAGCTCACTAATCTCCAGCAGCACTTTCAGCTTCACGCAGCTCACTAATCTCCAGCAGCACTTTCAGGTTCATGCAGCTCACTAATCTGCAGCAGTACTTTCAGCTTCACGCAGCTCACTAATCTCCAGCAGCACTTTCAGCTTCACACAGCTCACCAATCTCCAGCAGCACATTCAGCTTCACACAGCTCACTAATCTCCAGCAGCACATTCAGCTTCACACAGCTCACTAATCTCCAGCAGCACTTTCAGCTTCACGCAGCTCACTAATCTCCAGCAGCACTGTCAGCTTCACACAGCTCACTAATCTCCAGCAGCACTTTCAGCTTCACACAGCTCACTAATCTCCAGCAGCACTTTCAGCTTCACACAGCTCACTAATCTCCAGCAGCACTTTCAGCTTCACACAGCTCACTAATCTCCAGCAGCACTTTCAGCTTCACACAGCTCACTAATCTCCAGCAGCACTTTCAGCTTCACACAGCTCACTAATCTCCAGCAGCACTTTCAGCTTCACACAGCTCACTAATCTCCAGCAGCACTTTCAGCTTCACAGCTCACTAATCTCCAGCAGCACTTTCAGCTTCACGCAGCTCACTAATCTCCAGCAGCACTTTCAGCTTCACGCAGCTCACTAATCTCCAGCAGCACTATCAGCTTCACACAGCTCACTAATCTCCAGCAGCACTTTCAGCTTCACACAGCTCACTAATCTCCAGCAGCACTTTCAGCTTCACACAGCTCACTAATCTCCAGCAGCACTTTCAGCTTCACGCAGCTCACTAATCTCCAGCAGCACTTTCAGCTTCACACAGCTCACTAATCTCCAGCAGCACTTTCAGCTTCACACAGCTCACTAATCTCCAGCAGCACTTTCAGCTTCACACAGCTCACTAATCTCCAGCAGCACTTTGGGCCTCAGCCCGATGCATAGGCAGCAAACGGACCCTTCCCCAGAACCTTCCGTGCCATTAATTATTCCCCAACCTTACAGCAAGGTCAGAGCAAATCAGTGAGCTGTGACACCGGCTCACCCAAGCACCCAGCTTCTCACGGAGAGCAAAAATACAGGAAACGTGGCCCTCCAATGGGTCCAGCCCAGCAGCTTCTAAACAGATGTGTCACGGGGGAAGTGCCCTCTCTTACCGCAATAGCCTGTAATTCCAGTTGGACACACGGTGTGGGGCCTGGCCTTCCAGTCAGCAGGTGTATGTGTGACACAATCGCAGGGGCTCAAATACATAACTCTCATACTTCCAGCTCTTTACATGCAGATCCCAGATTAAGCTAAAAATGTCACCAGCCGAAACATGCGGTCATGCCAAAGAGGAATTATGCCCTGAATATTGGTGAAAACAGACGTTTCTTGATGGAGCTGTAGTGGTGTCTAAAGTATCTGAGCCAGGTCTGGTATGTATCCCTGTATGAGTGAATGTGTCACTATAATAGTGGTGGTAGTAACTGCAGTAGCAGTGGTGGTCGTGGCACTAGCATTAGTAGTGGTAGTAGGTGGCAGCTGTAGTGGTAGAGCGGTAAACACTCTGTCACCTGTATGTTTAAAGGCTACAGATACAGCATTTCACCCCCTCTAGTGTCTCATATGGAGATTGCATTTCATAACACAGCCGGTGTTTACAATCCTCGTACCACAATCCATTATCGTTTTCATTTTAACAGGAGAAATAAAGTAAAAGAAAAGCACAGGGCGTTCATAGCATAGCGCGTAGCTTAGCTAGCACGTTTATAGTGGGGGGGGGGGGGGGGGGGATCTGCAGGGGCTCATAGCATAGCGCGTAGCTTAGCTAGCGCGTTTATAGTGAAGGGGGGAAAGAGATCTGCAGGGGCTCATAGCATAGCGTGTAGCTTAGCTAGCGCATTTATAGTGAAGGGGGAAGAGAGATCTACAGGGGAGCAGAAAAACGAACGGCACAACACCAGGAACCAAACTCTGATGTCTTAGACAGAGATAAACACTGCACCCTTATACGGCCCCTAAAACAATTTTCAATTGTAATGATACATTCATAATCAATATTTATTTTTAGGAAAAAGCAATACTTTTATTCTGCAACTTTCATCAAAGCTCTGTGGATGTATTATATTTTAAAAAATGTTGTTTCCATAAAAACGTCATATCTATAGCCTTTAACTGAGCTGTTTATTTTTCTGGTTATTAATGTTGGTAGAAGAGTTTGGTAGCCCTGCACCATCATGGCAGTACAAGAGTGTGTTTGGGAATACAGGCCACATAGCATCATGGCAGTACAAGAGTGTGTTTGGGAATACAGGCCACAAAGCATCATGGCAGTACAAGAGTGTGTTTGGGAATACAGGCTACATAGTATCATGGCAGTACAAGAGTGTGTTTGGGAATACAGGCCACATAGCATCATGGCAGTACAGGAGTGTGTTTGGGAATACAGGCCACATAGCATCATGGCAGTACAGGAGTGTGTTTGGGAATACAGGCTACATAGCATCATGGCAGTACAACAGTGTGTTTGGGAATACAGGCCACATAGCATCATGGCAGTACAAGAGTGTGTTTGGGAATACAGGCCACAAAGCATCATGGCAGTACAAGAGTGTGTTTGGGAATACAGGCTACATAGTATCATGGCAGTACAAGAGTGTGTTTGGGAATACAGGCCACATAGCATCATGGCAGTACAGGAGTGTGTTTGGGAATACAGGCCACATAGCATCATGGCAGTACAGGAGTGTGTTTGGGAATACAGGCTACATAGCATCATGGCAGTACAACAGTGTGTTTGGGAATACAGGCCACATAGCATCATGGCAGTACAAGAGTGTGTTTGGGAATACAGGCCACATAGCATCATGGCAGTACAAGAGTGTGTTTGGGAATACAGGCCACATAGCATCATGGCAGTACAAGAGTGTGTTTGGGAATACAGGCCACAAAGCATCATGGCAGTACAAGAGTGTGTTTGGGAATACAGGCTACATAGTATCATGGCAGTACAAGAGTGTGTTTGGGAATACAGGCCACATAGCATCATGGCAGTACAGGAGTGTGTTTGGGAATACAGGCCACATAGCATCATGGCAGTACAGGAGTGTGTTTGGGAATACAGGCTACATAGCATCATGGCAGTACAACAGTGTGTTTGGGAATACAGGCCACATAGCATCATGGCAGTACAAGAGTGTGTTTGGGAATACAGGCCACATAGCATCATGGCAGTACAAGAGTGTGTTTGGGAATACAGGCCACATAGCATCATGGCAGTACAAGAGTGTGTTTGGGAATACAGGCCACATAGCATCATGGCAGTACAAGAGTGTGTTTGGGAATACAGGCTACATAGCATCATGGCAGTACAGGAGTGTGTTTGGGAATACAGGCCACATAGCATCATGGCAGTACAGGAGTGTGTTTGGGAATACAGGCTACATAGCATCATGGCAGTACAGGAGTGTGTTTGGGAATACAGGCCACATAGCATCATGGCAGTACAAGAGTGTGTTTGGGAATACAGGCCACATAGCATCATGGCAGTACAGGAGTGTGTTTGGGAATACAGGCCACATAGCATCATGGCAGTACAAGAGTGTGTTTGGGAATACAGGCCACATAGCATCATGGCAGTACAAGAGTGTGTTTGGGAATACAGGCTACATAGCATCATGGCAGTACAGGAGTGTGTTTGGGAATACAGGCCACATAGCATCATGGCAGTACAGGAGTGTGTTTGGGAATACAGGCCACATAGCATCATGGCAGTACAGGAGTGTGTTTGGGAATACAGGCCACATAGCATCATGGCAGTACAGGAGTGTGTTTGGGAATACAGGCCACATAGCATCATGGCAGTACAGGAGTGTGTTTGGGAATACAGGCCACATAGCATCATGGCAGTACAGGAGTGTGTTTGGGAATACAGGCCACATAGCATCATGGCAGTACAGGAGTGTGTTTGGGAATACAGGCTACATAGCATCATGGCAGTACAGGAGTGTGTTTGGGAATACAGGCTACATAGCATCATGGCAGTACAGGAGTGTGTTTGGGAATACAGGCTACATAGCATCATGGCAGTACAGGAGTGTGTTTGGGAATACAGGCTACATAGCATCATGGCAGTACAGGAGTGTGTTTGGGAATACAGGCTACATAGCATCATGGCAGTACAGGAGTGTGTTTGGGAATACAGGCTACATAGCATCATGGCAGTACAGGAGTGTGTTTGGGAATACAGGCCACATTTTGAGCCTCTCAGGAACATGCTAATCTGCAGGGCTGGTCTGATCGGCCCTCTCTCCAGGAGAGCATCAGTTAAGCAGGATTACAGTCCCGTCGCCGGATCCATGATCCGTTTCTCAAACACAGACGGATCATATCGCACAGTACACGCGCGCGCGCACGCACGCACACACACTGTTCATCCCTCCTCCGCTCTACAGAGGCGCTTACAATAGCTTTAAATAACCCAGACTCCTCAGTCAGGATCAGATTAGCGGGAAAGCGGAGCTGGATTTAGGCCCTGCAGTAGCAGGGGAATACATACCTCCCCTCACCTGGAACAGGAGACTCCAGAGAGAAAACCCACCCCAATACAACCCCCCTACCCCTACCCCTACCCCCACCACACCCCCCCCCCCCCCCCCCCCACCCCCCACCCACCCCCACATGTCTGCGCTGTCGCCCCGGTGACAGCCCGTGTCCACAGTGGCAGCTCTCCCCGGCACACGGCTCTGGACACGCGTGTTTGCACGCTGTGTGACATTTGTTGTGCCAGATGTCCACAAGGGCCCTGAGACAGCTACCTTAAGGAGATTTACTATGGGCCCCCCCCCCTCCGTCTAAGGAAGCCAAGGCTGGGAGGGGGGCGTACTTAGCGGTCGGGCTTTGTTCTGCTGTCAGCCGCGAGAATAAGATGGGCCCCCATACGCTGGGCCCCCATACGCAGGGCCCCCCATACGCAGGGCCCCCATACGCAGGGGCCCCCATACGCAGGGCCCCCATACGCAGGGCCCCATACGCAAGGGCCCCATACGCAAGGGCCCCCATACGCAGGGCCCCCCATACGCAGGGCCCCCCATACGCAGGGCCCCCATACGCAGGAGCCCCCATACGCAGGGCCCCCCATACGCAGGGCCCCCCATACGCAGGGCCCCCCATACGCAGGAGCCCCCATACGCAGGATCCCCAATACGCAGGGCCCCCCATACGCAGGGCCCCCCATACGCAGGGGCCCCCCATACGCAGGAGCCCCCATACGCAGGGGCCCCATACGCAGGGCCCCCATACGCAGGGCCCCCATACGCAGGGCCCCCCCATACGCAGGGCCCCCCATACGCAAAGCCCCCATACACAGGGCCCCCCATACGCAGAGCCCCCATACGCAGGGGCCCCCATACGCAGGGCCCCCCATACGCAGGGCCCCCCATACGCAGAGCCCCCCATACGCAGGGCCCCCCATACGCAGGGCCCCCATACGCAGAGCCCCCATACGCAGGGCCCCCCATACGCAGGGCCCCCCATACGCAGGAGCCCCCATACGCGGAGCCCCCATACGCAGAGCCCCCATACGCAGGGCCCCCATACGCAGGGCCCCCATACGCAGGGCCCCCATACGCAGGGCCCCCCATACGCAGGGCCCCCATACGCAGGGATCCCCATACGCAGAGCCCCCATACGCAGGGCCCCCCATACGCAGAGCCCCCCATACGCAGGGATCCCCATACGCAGGGATCCCCATACGCAGAGCCCCCCATACGCAGGGCCCCCATACGCAGAGCCCCCATACGCAGGGGCCCCCATACGCAGGGGCCCCCATACGCAGGGACCCCCATACGCAGGGACCCCCATACGCAGGATAGCGCTGGGGCAGGAAGCGTCAGATCACCCCCTAACCGCCACTGTGCTGTAAAAGCAGAGAGCAAGCCCAAAAAGAGCCATGCTTTACGGGAGCCACTCCCTGCTCCTAGGAGGCTGGACACGCCCCACTGTGAGCCACTCTTACAGGGGCTGCTTGAGCTAAATCTCTCCCGGGGGGGGGGGGGCCAGCTCAGTTCTGAAGATGGGGCGCACGGGCAGGGCTGCAGGGTGGAAACGGGGTTACCAGCCCCCGTGCACCCCCCGAAGGACACAAACTGATCAGACGCTAGACGAATGGGGCGTGGCATTACCCCCAACAGAGCGGAATCAATACACGCCTGGCTCCACTGACAGGCACTAAGATGGCGGCGGTTTGCTCTGTCAGTGGCCGGCTCTTACAGGCCCAGGTACAGGAAGACCCAAGCATGCCGGAGAGGCCTAACAGCCCAGGTCAGGTGATGCACCTGCGGGTAAACCAGCCGGACTCCCCCTCTCCTACCCCCTCCATGTTCCTCTCTGCAGGTATAAGCCCATTGAAAGGCTTTGCACTGAAAACACCACATTAATCAAATAAAGAGAGCAGCGTTAGGGCTCAGTAATGCAGTGTAAAGTATAGTGTTATCCCGAGCTAAGTGAATATGTCACTGTAATAATGGTGGTAGTAACTGCAGTAGCAGTGGTGGTAATAGTGGCACTAGCATTAGTACTGGTAGTAGGTGGTAGCTGTAGTGGTAATAGTAGAGTGATAAACACTCTTACCTGTATGTTTAACTAAGCTGTTTATTTTTCTTATTATTAATGGTGGTAGAAGTGGTGCTAGAAGCAAGCTGCCAATATAATTACAAAATGAAATGTGTGCAAGCATCATGATTTACCCAGACATGCACATTAAAACAAATAAATCACTATTGAAACTGACGCACCCTGCTACAAAAATGTACATGTCTGCACTTCATAACCATCAAACTGGCCTGATACTAACAGCTTATTGGACATTCCTAATTTGGCGGGGACAGCCATATTTATATAAAAGGAAAGAACAGTGGTCTGTAACAGCCAGAGAGACAGAAAGATATATTCTATTAAACCAACATCCAACAACCATTTCTCTCTCCGTCTCCATGTGAACAGCTCTCTCCCTGCATCTTCCTCGAAGGATGAAGATCCAAACTCTGGCCATCGTTCATTGTCAACGGGCGCCGTCTTTGTGACAGTTCTCTGTAAAAAGCGCTATACAAATAAAATTGAATTGAACGGGTAACCGTATGTTCAGGCACTGCATCTCCACAGAACAGCTTGCGCCACCATTTCCCATAATCCATCTCTGTGTCCATGCCAACAACTGCATTTAGCAGTAGGAGAAACAAAGTTTTCCTCGAGGTGCGTGTTCTATCAACTATGTGACTCAGTTAACATGAGCAACCTTGAAAACGGCTACATTTGACAGCCCTGGTCTCTGATCCCCGTTTACAGGACGGTGAGGGCGTTCCATTGACATGCAAATGAGTTAATGACATCACACAAACAAACGTGCACGGCTGCGGTCGCTAGGTTGCACACTGTACTTCTCTGCAGCTGATGTAGCTAGTTATCACAGTGGAAAGCAGTGCCGGAAATATTTCCGTGGTGAGGCCAAATATGAACGCGCCCAAGAAGCTTTATCAACCACAAGATGATGTCATCGTGGCAGCGTTCAGCACAAGTCGCCAATGGTTGGTTTAATTTGCCCTTCAAAGTGTGTGTTGCTGCTAGTTTTGTTACATTCCGGTACATGTCCGAAACAAAGACATGTCTAGCTAACATATCTAGCTTTGCAGCTAACTTTACCTTGTCTTATTTTTTATTTTTTTATTCTTGTTCTCATTACATTGCATATTTAGATATCCCCCCTTCTAATAAAGAACAAAAGTCAGGTGGTCTGAAAATGCCTGCTGGTTGGCTGAACAAAAGGTTTTTAAAGAGTGGAAAGGATTTTAACCAGGAAGTCATGAGTTGTTTTTGAGATTGCTTTGGGGTAAATTGGATAATATCATTGCAAATTCATGGTTAAAAGCTTTAAACACTAAGCATTAACATCAAACAGCATCTCTCCATCATAAGATATGCTTTAAAAATCAAGGGCAGCCAGAACCCTGTAACCACAGCCGCCTCTGGGATTATTTGTAATTTTCTCTATTTGAGATTTTTAAATCTTTTTTAAAAACCTATTTATCTGGGAATTATCTTGTACTAGAAGAACACACAATACAGAGGCTGTTCTTGTTCCGCAGGGTGAGCTGGAGATTGAAGTTAGGCACAAGGCAACTGTCCCTGGGAATAAAAATAGAACTCCATCCTAAAGCGGTGTGAAGCCATCAGCTGACTTCCAACACAGATCCCCATCAAAGCTGAACGCTCCAGGAGCCAACGAGGGCCTGGAACACGGCTACACACCCAAACACCAATCAGAACGAAGCCTGCCGGACTACACACCCAAACACAAACCGAAACCTTGCCAGACTGCACCCAAACACCAATCAAAACCTGCCTCACCACACCCAAAAACCAACTTGGGGTGAACCAACTAATAACCTGCCTGATTACATCCATACACTGGTCATAAATATGTTTTTTACCCACCGCGAATAAAAAAATTAATAAAATGGATGCAATGATAAAACAGTATTCCATTACATTTGACAGCTCTGCTCAAATATGAAAAGTCTAAATATTATTATGCACATATCTCGTCTGGAGACAAGAAACTGGCAAGTGAACCCCAATACACACACACACTATACACACACCACACACACACACACACACACACACACACACACACCACACACACACACTATTCTCTGCCCTGTGAAATCGTGAATAAACCAACATGGCTAATTTGCATGAGGTTACTAAGCAAGAGCCATTGCTGGGGAAACAATTAGCACTAATACCACTCCTTAACCCAAGAGCTCGTCACAGAAATTTGTCAAATACAATTTACCGTCAATAAATTAATTATTCAGCAGCAGTGTGTCCTGAATGCACTTGCTTGCTGATGTAAGGCTTAGTCTAATCCCAATGGAGTTTTTCCCCTACAGTCCATGCTGGCCGACCAGCAGGGGGCAGTCTTTATCATACATGCAGGACACAGGCAATCAATCACACCACCACTTCTCCAGCAAACTGCTAATGCACACTTATTAAGTTTGATCCTGTAATTTAGCAAGTCAGGACATGAGCTGGCTAAATATCCAGGGTTATTTTTTTTTTACGGTGAGAAAACATTTAATCAATACATCAGCGCTTAATAAAGCGAGTGCCTTTTTTGAGAACAGTGATGGACAGGAAAGTCACAGGATAGAGGCGTCTGTGTGGAGCCCGTTATTAAGGAAGGACTGGGTGGAGCCCGTTATTAATTTAAAAATCAGCTTGGTCGCATTATTATTTCAATTATATTTAAATTTTCAGTGGAAAATTACGGTGTAACAAATAACAGTTCACAAAAAGGCGGTGAGTATATCAGTTGTATTAACAAGCCCTTAAAAGGTGCAGTATGCAAGATTTCTTCGATATAATTTTGGCGAAATTACAGAGGAAAGGCTGAGTGGCGTGCGGGCAGTTTAGCGCAAAGCGGATCTGACCGTGCTTCAATTAGCCTAATGGCTGAAATCAATCCTCCTCAGACACCGCACAACAAGCTCATCTACCTCAGAGTCCCAAACACGCAGCCAAGCAAACGGATTACTAACCAACGCAACGGGAAAGGTCCATCCACACAGGGAAGAGCACAAAACAGCCGCTTCACTGACCACCGAACGCAGCTCCACTGACCACCGCACGCAGCTCCACTGACCACCGCACGCAGCTCCACTGACCACCGAACGCAGCTCCACTGACCACCGCAGCTCCACTGACCACCGAACGCAGCTCCCCTGACCACCGCACGCAGCTCCACTGACCACCGAACGCAGCTCCACTGACCACCGAACGCAGCTCCACTGACCACCGCACGCAGCTCCACTGACCACCGCACGCAGCTCCACTGACCACCGAACGCAGCTCCACTGACCACCGCAGCTCCACTGACCACCGAACGCAGCTCCCCTGACCACCGAACGCAGCTCCCCTGACCACCGCACGCAGCTCCACTGACCATCGCACGCAGCTCCACTGACCATCGCACGCAGCTCCACTGACCATCGCACGCAGCTCCACTGACCATCGCACGCAGCTCCACTGACCATCGCACGCAGCTCCACTGACCATCGCACGCAGCTCCACTGACCACCGCACGCAGCTCCACTGACCACCGCACGCAGCTCCACTGACCACCGCACGCAGCTCCACTGACCACCGCACGCAGCTCCACTGACCACCGCACGCAGCTCCACTGACCACCGCACGCAGCTCCACTGACCAACGCACGCAGCTCCACTGACCAACGCACGCAGCTCCACTGACCACTGCACGCAGCTCCACTGACCAACGCACGCAGCTCCACTGACCACCGAACGCAGCTCCACTGACCACCGCACGCAGCTCCACTGACCACCGCACGCAGCTCCACTGACCATCGCAGCTCCACTGACCACCGCACGCAGCTCCACTGACCATCGCACGCAGCTCCACTGACCACCGCACGCAGCTCCACTGACCACCGCACGCAGCTCCACTGACCACCGAACGCAGCTCCACTGACCACCGCACGCAGCTCCACTGACCACCGCACGCAGCTCCACTGACCATCGCACGCAGCTCCACTGACCATCGCACGCAGCTCCACTGACCATCGCACGCAGCTCCACTGACCACCGAACGCAGCTCCACTGACCACCGAACGCAGCTCCACTGACCACCGCACGCAGCTCCACTGACCATCGCAGCTCCACTGACCACCGCACGCAGCTCCACTTGTTCTGCGTTCCAGTTTTTTGATGACTCTGTAATTAACGAGTCACAGTCTCTGCAAGTTCCTCAAATCCTTCCTGGATCCAGAGTTACTAACACCCAGAGTTACTAACACCCAGAGTTACTAACAGCCAGAGTTACTAACAGCCAGAGTTACTAACAGCCAGAGTTACTAACAGCCAGAGTTACTAACAGCCAGAGTTACTAACACCCAGAGTTACTAACAGCCAGAGTTACTAACACCCAGAGTTACTAACACCCAGAGTTACTAACAGCCAGAGTTACTAACAGCCAGAGTTACTAACACCCAGAGTTACTAACACCCAGAGTTACTAACACCCAGAGTTACTAACACCCAGAGTTACTAACACCCAGTTATTAACACCCAGACTTACTAACACCCAGACTTACTAACACCCAGAGTTACTAACACCCAGAGTTACTAACAGCCAGAGTTACTAACACCCAGAGTTACTAACACCCAGAGTTACTAACAGCCAGAGTTACTAACACCCAGAGTTACTAACAGCCAGAGTTACTAACACCCAGAGTTACTAACACCCAGAGTTACTAACACCCAGAGTTACTAACACCCAGAGTTACTAACACCCAGAGTTACTAACACCCAGAGTTACTAACAGCCAGAGTTACTAACAGCCAGAGTTACTAACACCCAGAGTTACTAACAGCCAGAGTTACTAACACCCAGAGTTACTAACAGCCAGAGTTACTAACAGCCAGAGTTA
Organism: Synaphobranchus kaupii; assembly: GCA_029718625.1. NCBI lineage: Eukaryota > Metazoa > Chordata > Actinopteri > Anguilliformes > Synaphobranchidae > Synaphobranchus > Synaphobranchus kaupii. The sequence goes on from CM056389.1 coordinate 7,460,406, forward strand.
CTAACACCCAGTTATTAACACCCAGACTTACTAACACCCAGAGTTACTAACACCCAGTTATTAACACCCAGACTTACTAACACCCAGAGTTACTAACACCCAGAGTTACTAACAGCCAGAGTTACTAACAGCCAGAGTTACTAACACCCAGAGTTACTAACAGCCAGAGTTACTAACAGCCAGAGTTACTAACACCCAGTTATTAACACCCAGACTTACTAACACCCAGACTTACTAACACCCAGAGTTACTAACACCCAGAGTTACTAACACCCAGTTACTAACAGCCAGAGTGACGGGGAGAATGTAAAATACATTTTTTTTTTTTTCCATTGGACCGGCTTTGCAAATCCCAGAGGCACTGCTGAGGCTACATCTTTACTTAAAATGTGTCAACAGCCTAAAACCTGCAGTGGGCATTTCTTTTAAAATATGTGCGCATTAATGCATATTAATGTTCACGTTGCACCAACCCTGCAATGTGGAATTTGCTTAAATCCAGGTTAAACACATGAACCACCCCCCATCACTCCTCCTGGGGGGTAGAGGGTGTAGAGACAGCGCCCAAATCACAAACAGGCCGGATTAATCCCCAGAAGAAGATCCTGGCCTCAGGACCTGTCAGAATTTCAGAGACGGAGCTCGTCCCACCGCCTCCCATCGACCTTTGCTCCCGGGGCGACACGCCGTTATCGTGCACACTGGCACACCGTCAGGGGCCACGCCCGCCATACTGTACCCAAGGTCAAAGGTCACAGGGAATGCGGCGGTAGCAGGGTGAGTGTTTGCGGGGCACGCACGCACGCACGCACGCACGCACGCACGCACGCACGCACGCACGCACGCACGCACGCACGCACGCACGCACGCACGCACGCACGCACGCACGCACGCACGCACGCACGCACGCACGCACGCACGCACGCACGCACGCACGCACGCACGCACGCACGCACGCACGCACGCACGCACGCACGCACGCACGCACGCACGCACGCACGCACCTCTGAACAGCCCCGGTATGGAGCTTCCTTTTTTGGGCGTGGCAGAGGGGAGTGTTGGGGGCAGGGACAGGTTGCAGGACACCAATAGCCATAATCAATACACCAGGCAGATGGGGTCGATACCCGGAGAGGCAATTAGAGAGAACACCAGTGGGCACGATCAATAGCGAGTGGCTGAGGTTGCTGCCGAGCTCACCGATTGGATACAACAACCCCCCCCCTTGCCGTCACCCCCACCATATCAATAAAACTGTCATGAGAGGAGGCTTCCCCCAAGCTGTGGTGATGGCAAAGACTCGCCAAGAAATCAATACATGGCGAGATGCACGTCTGAAGCGCACCACGCCTACCGACGGCCAAGCGACAACGTCAGACATTCCAAACAGTTCATTGGTCACAAGCCAAAATGGTGATGAAATATCGATGCTTAGCTAGAAAGTTCAGCAAGCGCGACCGTCTTTGGCTATCCGCTTCCCACGGTGTTTGGTCCAAGAGCACAGGTGCATTTCCAGTTAATTTCATCGTTTACATTATTTCGGCATGTAATTTGACCACCTGACCAGAGGGGGCGCTAAGCAGATCCTGCTTACTAAATATTTATAGTAAGTAGACAATATTAAGGGCGCCGCAGATCATCAATAAACCAACACAAAATGCCTCAATATTCCTGAAAATGAATGTTGCCCTACGATCAGCTCTTACGACCCCCAATCATTCCATAATTTGGAGTAGAATTTGTATTCTGATCAAAGACCAGTTGTGGAAGGGCATAAGACACATAGAATGAGAACTCAAAGCTTTTCAAGATGATCAGTAAAACAAAAGTTTAAGCGCCATTAAAGAAACTCTACAAGAGCTCGTTTTCAAGAACTGTGAGGCACTCGGCTTATTTTTTTTCCTGAATTCGAGGACTCGTGTGGACCCCTGTGGAACAACAAGGAAGGGGAGGGGTACTCACAGCTCGTCTCGTTGTCGTTGTGACAGCACCATGTTGGCGGGGGACGGGACTGGGCGAGGGTTCGGGCGTGGGCCAGGCAGTGGCTGCTCTGTCCCAGACGGTCGCTGGTCTAACGCAGGCTCTAGGGGGGGAGGGGGGGGGGGGGGGTGGTGGAGGATCCGGCGGCGGGTTCGACGGCGCTCTCCCAAATATCAGTCCAGGAACGGAGGAGAGGACAAACTGCTAGGACGGGTCTGTGGACACTCAATCGGATCCTCCTTTCATCTGGGGAGAGAAGACCGAGAGATGGCAGCATGAGCACAGACACACAGCACACTGGAGAGAGAGGGAGGGAGGAAGGGAGGGAGGGAGGGAGGGAGGGAGGGAGAGAAAGAGGGAGGGATGGAGAGAGATTGAAATCTAATGCCTCACCCTGTCCTTATATCAACCTCTCAGCAGGCTGACAAACATCTCGCATCAACATGCATCCGATCACATCCTGACAACCAACAAGCAATCTAACAGCAAGACTAACAACGCAATGCCACCAGCAGCTGGACCCAGTTTGCTTTAAGGACAGTCTTTAAACAATGCCCATTTGTTCCACTCCATGTATACAAGTGTGTTTGTTGATGTCGCTGCTCCACAGAACTGATCCTGCCTTTTCAACATCCTTCAAGCCTCAACCCGACCATCCAAACACTGAATTACAAACCGGCAATCCAATCAATGAATTAGGCTAGAACCTGGCCATCCAATCACTGAATTACAACCCAGCCAGCCAATCACTGAAATACAACCCAGCCAGCCAATCACTGAAATACAACCCAGCCATCCAATCACCGAATTACATACAACCCACACAGATTACATTACAACATAGCACTCCGCAACATTGAAAATATGCCCAATCCCTCTTTATATGAAAACTACAAACAATACAAGTCATCAAATGAGAAGTGTATACTATCGAAACAAAAAAAAAAAAAATGACATATGAACATTTTCTGCTTTTAATGTACATTAACATTGTTTATGCATGTAGAAACGCTCCAGTACACACTCGCCCGCCCGCCCACTCACTGATAACTTGGGGGAGAGGGGGGTCAATCAAAACAAAGTGGATAAAGACAGCAAGGGATTGTGCAGGCAACCAGATATTGGGGAGGGGGGTGATGAATAGGTGACCAGATGTAGAAGAGAAATTTTCAGGGAGGGGGGTTATTTGCAATGGACCTACAAATGGCAGACGGTGGCAACCCAATGCCGCCCCAAAACCGCTTATCCCACACCTGGAGCAGGAGTTAGAGAGCCCTGTCAGGAAGGCGTGGCATGTGTGTGTGGATTAGGCTGCACAGAGACCCTATGGCTGATATCCACACCCCTTATTCCTGTGCATGTGGGAGAAATCACAAACTCATGCGAGTTTCACAGCTCCCCAGCAAGTGTCATTTAATCAGATGATGTCACATTAGATTTACCCAACTCTGGCAAGCACAAGGAAAGAAAGATGACATCATTAAAAAGAGAAAGTGAGAGAGAGAGAGAGAGAGGCAGAAAAAAAGCCCTTCAGAAATGTCCCAGCTTCTTATCAAAAGCTGGACTTCACACGCTTACGCCCCTATGCATCAGGTCTTATCGCCATGGTGACCTCTGAACAGTGACATCATCACTCTTGCAGGTCCTCCTGGCAGGACCCACCTGTGTGGGAGTGACAGAGCTGACCTTGTGCTGTGCAAGAGAGAGAAGAGCCTTCACTCAAAGCAATGGCCCTATCCTGCTGTAACAACAGGGATGCGACTGGCACTCCTAGTGTGCAGCAGTTCCACATTCTACCAGAAGGGGTGCTAATACACCAAATGGAATCTGCCTTTCAGTGGCTCCCAGGCAGTAGTGCAAGACCTGGAAGAGTCCAGCCTGCAATGCGCTGGCATTGGCACTGGCTTTTCTAGTCTATAATAACGCTAAACGGCCTGGCCTTTTATGACAGGGCGGAAGTTGAGCGTTTGGCGAACACGGCGCCATGACGAGGCTCCAGCAGGACCAGGGTGAGGGACAGGGTGGGGTGTGGGCACAGGCCGTCAGGGCACAGGCATTCAGCTGCACCACACAAACATCTCCTTTTACAGAGCGGTTCTACAGAGAGACCAGCACAGGGAGAGTGTGTGTGTGTGTGTGTGTGTGTGTGTGTGTGTGTGTGTGTGTGTGTGTGTGTGTGTGTGTGTGTGTGTGTGTGTGTGTGTGTGTGTGTGTGAGAGACAGAGTAAGCACGTGGGTGGGTGGGAGTGAGTAAGTGTGTGTGTGTGTGTGTGTGTGTGAGAGACAGAGTAAGCACGTGGGTGTGTGGGAGTGAGTGTGTGTGTGTGTGTGTGTGTGTGTGTGTGTGAGAGACAGAGTAAGCACGTGGGTGGGAGTGAGTAAGTGTGTGTGTGTGTGTGTGTGTGTGTGTGAGAGACAGAGTAAGCACGTGGGTGTGTGGGAGTGAGTGTGTGTGTGTGTGTGTGTGTGAGAGACAGAGTAAGCACGTGGGTGGGTGGGAGTAAGTGTGTGTGTGTGTGTGTGTGTGTGTGTGTGTGTGCGCGTGTGAGTATTGTTCACAACTGCGCTTTCTGCTCTTTGTACATGGGGTCTAAGCCCATCCGTCACACAACAAACACGTGTGGTGACCCACACCAAGCAAACAGACTCATAAAACCCAGCTCCAGCAGCATCCTCACTGTCCCAGGGGCAGCAACCAGATGGCTGCGGGTTCAAATCCCCCCCAGCACTGCAGCACAGTCACAGCAGCTCTGTGAATAACATGCTGCTGCACAAAGATTCATCCAGTTCTGTGTGCCGTCGTACACGTACACACACACACACACACACACACACACACACACACACACACACACACACACACACACACACACACACACACACACACACACACACACACACACACACACACACACACACACACACGGCTTGGCTCAGTAGCAGCAGAAAGGAGGGTGGCTCCTCAGGGTTTGGTTCTCTTTGTTAATTCAGGGAGGCGAGTTCTCCTCTCCATTACCGTGACTGGAGCCTCGGGGAGGAGACAGCGTCCTCGAGACGCGGCTGGAATACACGCGTGTGCCACGCCAGCCTGCTGGCCCCACCCACCGAGGGGCGGGGCCGGCGACGCTCCGCCGCGCGCGGTCAGACGGCGAAGACAAAGGGAGGAGACGAGCTCGAAACCTGCCTCCTCATCCTCCTCCTCCCAACATCCTGCACACGGCAGCCTCCTCCTCTCCACCTCCCGCACATCCCGCCGGCGTGTTCCCAAATCCACACGGGGGGGGGCTGGAGCGCCAGGCTCCGGTTACCAGGACAAACCGGGAGAAAACCCAGCCGCTACATCAAACAAAAAGAAGAAAAAAAACAGAAGAAAAAAAACCTGCCGCCTCAAACCGCAGAGCTCTGGTGCGCGTGGCAGACCCGCCGTACGGACGACCGTGAAGGGTCACGCTCACCTCCGCTCGCTCACTCGCTCACCGCAAACTGCACAGCTGGCATTTTCCTCTTGCTCTACCGCCGAGACGCGGCTTACAAACCCCCCCACCCCGGCTGAGATCCCTCAAACCAACGTTATTTCAGACGGCGCTGAGGGCGGGAGGAGGCTCAGCAGCCATCTGCTGGCACTCTGCAAAAACGCCACCGAGCGCCAGTCGCTAAAGATGCGCCCGACGGCTTCCATCGACTCACACGAGGACACGCTAGCACACGCTAACATGATTACAAATGGACAGCCTCCTGCTAACGCTATCAAAAAATATATAGATGGATTCATGAAATAAATAAAGGCAAATAAAAATAAAAAAAGATAAGGAGGAAAGCGCTGAATTCACACATTTACCCTGAAGCTCTTAAAGCGCTGCATTGAGTGAGGAACCCCAATATTTGCTGCCTCCCCCTTTACCAAGGGGATGGAGGGAAGGGGGGTTTATCTCGTGCACCTCTTGAGTGCCAGAGAGATCTGGCACAAATAATTTAAACAGCTTTCCAATGGATGCATAATGGATTAGGATCAGATATCCGCCGTCTCCGGGCCCAACTGCTCCGCTACACGCCTTAGATTTCGTCCCCTGAGCGCTGTACGTAAAACACCCCTCTGGAAGTGAGCTGAAGGAACGGGCCGGGAAGTCGCCAGGTTTCGGGCGGTGTTTATTCCACCGGCAGTCCAGAACCAGCCGCACAAAGACAACAGAAAGATCTTGGCTTCTGTCCCCCACCCTTCTAACCCCCAAAAGCAAACACCCAACACCCTACAGGGCAGCACAAAAACAATAAGAATCTAACCCAGAAACACAAGCAATGCACAAGGGCCCGGGATCCGCTCCGGGAGAGAGGGGAGATAAACACACTCTCTCCACACCCGACTCCATCTCCATCACACAACAGCACAGCGTAGAACAGCGCTGTGGCCCCACAGCAGAGATTCTCCTTCAGCTTCACCAGACATTAAACACATGGAGGGTATGAAACACAGTGACCACTATGCACCCTTTATAAAGCCTTTACTATGCTGCATAGACACAGCTCACCACAGGTACAGCACAGCAAACACAGTGACCACCACGTGCCCTTTATAAAGGTTTTACTGTGCTGCATAGACACAGCTCACCACAGGTACAGCACAGCAAACACAGTGACCACCACGTGCCCTTTATAAAGGTTTTACTGTGCTGCATAGACACAGCTCACCACAGGTACAGCACAGCAAACACAGTGACCACCACGTGCCCTTTATAAAGGTTTTACTGTGCTGCATAGACACAGCTCACCACAGGTCCACCACAGCAAACACAGTGACCACCACGTGCCCTTTATAAAGGTTTTACTGTGCTGCATAGACACAGCTCACCACAGGTCCACCACAGCAAACACAGTGACCACCACGTGCCCTTTATAAAGGTTTTACTGCGCTGCATAGACACAGCTCACCACAGGTCCACCACAGCAAACACAGTGACCACCACGTGCCCTTTATAAAGGTTTTACTGTGCTGCATAGACACAGCTCACCACAGGTCCACCACAGCAAATACAGTGACCACCACGTGCCCTTTATAAAGGTTTTACTGCGCTGCATAGACACAGCTCACCACAGCAAACACAGTGACCACCACGTGTCCTTTATAAAGGTTTTACTGTGCTGCATAGACACAGCTCACCACAGGTCCAGCACAGCAAACACAGTGACCACCACGTGCCCTTTATAAAGGTTTTACTGCGCTGCATAGACACAGCTCACCACAGGTCCAGCACAGCAAACACAGCAGAGCGCGAGGGTAATAGAATGGTTCCAAGTAAAAGCACATACCTGCATGCACATACAGGCCACAAGCTAACAATCTGCTGTAAAAGCGTGGAACAGACGCAAGAGACAAAGCAATTCAAGAAATAACAGAGGCAGACACTGCGTGGGCAGCAAACGGAATACCCGATTCAGCAAAAAAAAGAAAAGAAAAAGCTAATTTTTAAGCAAAAATTGCCACAGCTGGCAACACATATGACTTTATACAGTAGAATCTCTAATACTGAACTGAGCTTTCAATACTGGAATGAGCACAAGCTGAGAATCACAGTCCTGGAGCCGGCATCAGCCTCCCGACTGAGTTGCCGTGACTACCAGACCATAAAACCCATCCAGGGAGGAAACGGGTGGTGTGAGAGCGCAGGGCAGCGTTTCCAGGAGCCAGGTAAGCAGCGGGGGGGGGGGGGGGGGGGATGAAAGCTTGCCATTGATTACCTGCCAAAGAAGCCAAATCACAAGTGTGAAGCACTCGCCGCTCACTATTACATTCATAATCACCACACGCGGTCGCCGTGCCAACCGAACATCGCTCTGACCGTGATGCGGACACTGGGGGAAGCAAGTATAGAATAATACATCACCATTTAAAAGAATTATTATTCAACTAAGCAAGATTAAAATCTGGACTGCTACTTCGGCTGTGGCCAGGAAAACACCTGAAGCGTCTTCTCTTTTCTAAACAGCAGCCGACTGTAACTACAAAGCATTGTTCCATACCGGGATTTCACATGGTGAATTCCAGCAAAGCCCATTGTTCAAAAGAACAGAAAAACCACGATCCAAACTCAGGAGATTCTTCATGATCATACAAAAAGCAGAGCGGGAAAACAAAAAGAAACAGTTAAAACAAAATAAATAAATATTCCAGTCACAATGTCAATCCTAACCTATCCGATTCTGACATCATTCAGCTCAGCCAATTGTTCCATTAAAGATGGACTCAAAATATGACTTAATGAACAGCGAGATCTGCGATTAACACTCAAGCTATTGCTCTGCATCAGAACAATGTTAAAGAGAGAAACAGCTCACGTGTAAATGTGAGGAACTGGAACGTCTTTATCTTTCTATTCATAACAAAGAGCAGTTTGAGCTGGGGGGGGGGGGGGGGTTAATGCCCCTGGTCCTCAGGTTAATGCCCCCTCCTTCAGCAGATTACAGCGATGTCCCCATCCGGTGGGAAAGGGAGGGGGCTGTTTGTACCCACAGAGCTTCAGCAGAATGTACTTAAGCCTTGCTGCCTAATCCTACTTAACTTGTTCACATACATTCAGGAGCAGCCAATTCCCTGCGTGCAAGTTAAACCTGCCCTCCCCAAACACGACTAAAGACCCGTTCCTGGAACGCTGCGTTAAAAAGGCGCTGCATATTCCTCAAACAGGAGTCTGAGAGAGCGATGCTCCTTCAGCGTAATCCCCACATCAGCACTTCAATCTGAGAACTGCTGCCAAATGTCGGCCACACACCATAATATCAACCACGATAACAAACGCAAGGGACTTTCTGCTGGGGCTTCTTCCACTTTCAGTTGAACAGAGACCAGGGAGCAAAGGACATGGAGGAGAAGGCCAGGTGAAGCGTTCAGAATCACACAGCACCGAAGAGGCCAAGCCAAACCTCTTCACCCACATAAACAGCAAATTAAACCATAATTCCATTGTGCCTTTTGCTGCTACTGCTGCTGCTGTAAGACAAGCCATGGTCCCCGGTCCAATCGCACACGTGGGATCTTAAGCAGGTCAAACAAAATGAAAATCTATGCCCAGATGATCGTGTTGTGACCCTGTGATTCAGCAAAAGGTTATTGGATTTCCCCAAGAAATCCCTTTAATCTAAATGAGGGGAGAGAGGCGGGGAATAAAAAGAAATATGGAGGCTGGGGGGTTCTTTGTAGCATGATCACCCCTAACTAAACCTTGGGGCATTCAGGGGGGCTGTGTCACTACCCAATCAATTCTGCTGCCTTGGCCGCTGGCACTATTACATGGGGTTATATTTATTCCAGGGCAGAGTAGGAATGTCCCAATTAGGGTTGCCAACCGTCCCTTGAAATAAGGGACGATCCCTTATCTGTTCAATAAGCCTTATTGAACTGATAAGGGATCGTCCCTTATTTCAAGGGACGGTTGGCAACCCTAGTCCCAATCTAACACCGCTTGATCAATTCAAACGAAGAAATGGGCAGCCCAATGCCAAACTTCATTTCAGGCCTCGTGGTAAAAAGAAAAGAGAGAAACCGAGCTAGAGTGACTGCGCTCATTCCTGCGGGAACTGGTCCCCTTGAAATATCCGGTGCTGCCACTCAACGCGGTGTCTCCGTAGATGATTAGACAGACCGGGAAGCACAATTTCGATCGATAAATGAGTTTATATAATGCCAGGAGTGACGTCGCCTGGACCTTGCTCGCTGCTCCATTTTCTACATCGGGTGCTGAATTAACTATCCACTAGCCTGCTCTGTACATTATCGCATGCGGCTAAACTAACGGCGCACAGGAAGACATCTATAATAAAATATGCCACGCCCTCATATACTCGCCAATATCATTGTATTACAACTTATTTGAAAGACGCTCTTGCCCACAGCGTCCAAAAAAGTAATTATTTGTTCCCATGGATACCCTCACGTGTGGAAATGCCACATTAATCCAGATCAAGCGTCTGATTCTGCATCACCGACCATTCCCCATCGAACAGGCCGTCAAATGTTGGCTACTATCGTGATACACAGCTCGCGGGCCCAACACGAAATGGTGAGTATATCGTGACAGGCGGAGAAAGGGAGGCCGGTGACTGGTCAGTTTTGAGGAGCGCGTCGCATTCCGCCCTGCGGTAAAGGAGGAACATTTTCTCCGCTTGCGATGAAAGCTGCCGTCTATCCCACCCACAACAGACAAGGAGGCCGATTCGAGAGACCAGGCAGATTGCAATACGAAACAACAACGATGGGAAAGAACCTCAAGTTACCGAGGATCGCTTAAAATATATATATTAAAAAAATTGTCGCTTGCCTCCATCGAAAGCATTCAGCTTCTATTTTTTATTTTTCTCGAATGCGTGTTTGCTGCTCCACCCTGATTTGTGCAGCCACCGTTGCTAACGTTAGCCAATACCGACACAGCTGAACGTGGGATACAACACAGCACAGCAAAAAAAAGCGCCTTCAAATCGACTGAAAATCGTGAACATTCGCTGGTCTTTATTCAACAAACCATCAATATGACACAATAAAATAAAATAAAAAGTGGGACTAGCTAGCGAAGTTAGAATCTTATCACATCTTGGCTGTGCGGGTAATCATAAGCACAAAGATATTCCCAGTCATGCACGGTCCCATTTTTTACAATAAACAAGTCAACAGGAGATAACTAACGTTACATTCTTCAGACCAACAATCAGCTACAACTGCCAAATGACTTTGGTTTTAAGAAGTGTATGTGACAGGGACACACGGACGGCTTTATTACACTCAGTCTTGGACAGTTCGCTATCCAGCTACACAAACAGCAGTCGCCAAGCAGCTGACATTTCGCCATCATGCATCTTGCATTGCAACGGATGGGACAATTTATCCTGCCAAACTCCACCCTCACAATAATACATAACTTATTTATGACTGACAAAACATGGAATATTTAGCTCTATAAAACACTAGTCACACCGTGCCTGCAAGTTAATAGATGAGCCCAATATGTCCATAATTAGTTGAAAACCTTTCCAAGGTCGCAAGAGAAGAGCCACCTAAACACTTGCAAGTGCAATGGCGAGGTAGCGAGGCCCCTCTTTATCGTGTTAAACAGTTAGACTAACTGTGTGTGGCCACTTAGGTAACGTTAGCTACAATATAGCAAGCCGGCCAACAGCTTTATTAGAAATAAAAACCAATGCACCACATACTAGTGACAAGCTAATATTGGCTCATAACTTCAGAATGGCCAAACGACGGGGTCGCGGTTACAATTTTCACCAGTTTGACAAAAAAAAGCGAGCTGTCTTATTAGCTAGACCCCAACACACCACGTAGCATGCTAGCTAGCGCTAACAACCTAGCCATTCACCCGCTAGCGAAGTGAACAATTCAAGCAACAGTTATATTATTAAGTTAGTTAACGTTAGCCAACCAGATATCTTTCTAGTCAAGTAGCCAGCCATGTTGTACACCTTAATCTACGTGTGTACGTTAAGGTTAGCATGTCAAAGTTCATTTGTGGATGGTCTTGAAGTAACTAGCTAACGTTCATTTACCTGGTCCAAATTAAGAGCAACATAAACCGTGATTTCCACCAAAACAACCTAACAGCTAACGTTAACTTGCCAACGTTACCTAGCAGAGCACTTCAATGAACCCCACGGTGAGCTAACAGTTAGCCAATTGCCAATTTAGCCATTCCTAATGGACCTCAATGTGGAAAAACTAGCAAGTTAGCGTCAGAAAACGAACCAACCGATATCAACACGCCCTTTCCCATCCTCTCCGCTCAGCTAAGTTTCATTCCCGGCGTTGTTGTTCAACCTCAAACTCTCCAGGTCGCAAAAACGACCGACAATTGTAAGCAGACAACCCAAATGTTGGGAATGATTAAATGTTCAGCACCACATTCAACTTTCGACCTTTTTAACATTGAGGGCAACGTTATTCCACCATAGCTGACTGCTAGTTAGCTTGCTAGCCAAGCGAACGTTACCTGCAAAATAAAGTGTAAAAAGATATCACAAACAAGTAAATACTTTCAAAAAAGTTGAGTCACTTGGCGATAAATCAACAAAGAGGCAGCTTGTATGGTTGTAAACCGATGTCTTGTCTCATTGCGACCAGGAAAAAATCTAATCTTGCCTATTTTTCTCTTTTACAACCTTATACTTTACGCCGCTCCGACGGCCTGTCCGCCATTTTGAGGCACAGAAAGGAGGCGCAAAATTTGCAGCCACATCGTCAATTTTACCAGCTCGAGCTCGCTTTCTTCTACAGAAAACCGTCACCGGAAGTAAAAGCAAAGGAATCTCACCCTACTGTATATCCTCTGTCTCTTTCCGCGGGTCTGGTACTCATATAAAAACAAGATAGCATGTATTTTTCGCTGTAAAGTGGGGGGCTCTCGTAGACTCAGCCTCCTCGTTTCTCCTCCGATCCTTGTTTTCCGTTATTACCGCATTCGCCTCCTGACGCCGGGTGCGCGTGCGCGAGCTCGCTGAAACAGGGGCGCGCGCACGCCCTGTTCTGTGCAGGGACGGTAGCGCGCGGCGCGCCAGCCACGTTTTTCAAATAAAACAGTTCGCGCAATCCACGGGCACACGCACCACCCTCTCTTTCACACCCAAATGCCTTCGAGTAGTTATTTGATGAAAGGGCGTGGTCAACACGCGGGAGAGTAAGTGCTAAATCAGGTGTTTGTATGTACATACATAGCTATGGTAGGCTATACAAACTGCTATAAAATAAGTAGCCGACTTGAATTATAAAGGTAACACAATTTGATTATATAGTGCAGCCTATCCTTCACGGATACACCCGATTCTTTGATACTAGCAACAGGACATGACACCCTTCAAAATATAATCAGCATCTGAAAGCTGCTTAGTGTAGCCTATATGTACATGCTTACACGTTTATAGAGTTTAATGTATCGAATAGACAACATGCAGGTGTTCAAAGAATCGACCTATTTTCTTTCATCTATGTCAGTATAAACCCACACCTAGACCTTTAAAAGGTGTGCAGTCGACACAAGTGAAAAGTATTAAAGCCTAAACGAATTAAAGCGCATATGCTAAACCTAAAAAACAAAACATGATTTGCATTGGGAATAACTTGGGAAAACAAGTAATAAAGAAGAGGGGAGGACCCCGAGCTGCCTGCCCGAAGGTCCCGCGACAGAAACGGCTCTCTTCCAAGGAGCTCGTGGAGCGGGATATAGAATTGTATATCCGGCCGGTATACATGTATATCATTGCACCCATATGCCATGATCTTAGGCTGTATCTCGGTAAAATGTTTCCATTTCCAAATTATGAGGAAAACAGGGGTGTGGGGAACAGTTAGCATTCACACGTGCGCCGGGAAAACGAGAGAATCTCCGACTTCGAGTCAGTTTATAATAGGCGCGCGAGACACAATTGCATCAGTCTGCTGCGCTAAAATAAAAAACCGAGCCGCTTCCAGAAAACTTACTAAATTGCACAGGCCTCCGAAACATTCAGTACGATTCTTTAAATAAACGATATAACGAATTCTTCGAATCCCACAGTCAAAAACTGGAATTCCAGAACTGACTCGTCTTCTAAATTGTGTTATCGCATAGCCTAATTGTTTTGGTAACACTTCAAAGGAGCACCGACAACAATCGCCCGTGTTTGAGTATTTTGACTTCCAAGCAGTGTCATGTCAGTGAATAATAATTATACAGTAGCTTAACTAAATACAAAAATAAATTAACATAAAACTAAGTACATTTGAGTGTTTTCAATCAAATTGGCTTGTGAAATTGTGATATGTCTCATGCAGTCATTCAAGGGGATCAGGGCATATTTATATTTCTGTTGAGGAAGGGAGGGACAACATAACACCGTAATTTAAGAACTTCCAGTGCCGCAGAGATTGAGAGGCAGAGAGTCATTGTGACGTATGTTAAATTTTTCACCGTATCCTAAATCTTTTATAATGCTCTTACCCCAATATAAAATGGTTGCAGATTTGTTCTACATCTGAATGAAACAAAATTTGAATACACTGCCACAATATCAGCTTTCATGAATTTAATCAAAATCTTTATTTGTTTTCTCCAGTACCAAACAAATACAATAGGGGATGAAGTATAATTAAATGAACACACGTCTGCTTCCTGTTCTGAAAATGGACAGTTTTTTGTTGTGGTTTCCTTTCATGTCCAGGAGCAGGTAGTTTGAAAAAGTCGAGTGTGCCACCTTGTGGTCATTCATTGTAGTGCATGTAAATCACAAAAAGGTGAATACAGAATTTCAGTACAGTGCTGAGAGGGAAATTTCATGAACCAAATTTAAATGGGTGGAGCAACCAAGTGCTGTCAAGTTGTTTGAAGAATCAGACATTGATATGTACAGGAACAAGTTGCATTATATCTTAAGATCAGTGAGCCAATTCTAAAATGTAGTTCCACACGTTCTGGGGTTTTATGAAGCTTCACCTTTGCATCTGTAGAATAATAATAATAATAATAATAATATAATAATAATCAGAATGAAACACAGCCATGGGACAGTGAAAAGCCACATAGATCAAATTATATTTTGTTTGCCAACTTTAAACCATCCCCACACATATTTAGCCGGGTACTTATCAAAGTATTAGTTTCATGACTTAAAATCCCCAGAATTTCTGCTGTACCAGTAGTGGCAAGTGGACAGCAAAGAAAATGTGCATTTACATTTTTTTAAAGTTATATTTTTAGGGCTTTTTTCAGCTTTATTGGACAGCACAGTGTAGAGAAACAGAAAGAATGGCAGCAAGAGAGAGAGAGAGAGAGAGAGAGAGAGAGAGAGAGAGAGAGAGAGAGAGAGAGGGAGACAGAGACATGTGACATGGGTCATATGGTCGGATTCGAACTGCCAATATCGTGGTTCGCAATGAGCATGCAGATAGTGCGCTATAGGCTACGCCACCAAGACACCCTGTACATTTACATTTAATAAATCTTTATGGCTCTGGACTTGGTGTTTTTTTTGTGTGTGATTAGCAAACTCACCATTTTAAGTAGATTCAAATACCAATAGCTGATACCCCACTTATGTACGTCAGAATTACTGTTTGCTTTACACTAAATGTAGTTTAACAAAGGGACTGATTTCACTGATATTGCTCAAACTTTATTTTGTCATATCTTTTTTTTGTCTTATCTTTTTTGTCATAACTAACTCTTCTTTTACCAGTGATGTCTCGGTCCAGTGAAGCGAAATCAGTCGATGACATAATTGCGTTAATCATACACAAGCAGAAGGGTGCGCTGTGTTAAACATCAGCAGAACACAGTTTGTCTTCAAGTTCAAGCAGCCCCTCCAGGAGCTGAGACTGGAGAGAGAGAGCAAGAGTATGTGAGTGAGTGAGTTAGTTAGTTAGTGAGTGAGTTAGTGTGTAAGTTAGTGAGTGAGTGAGTGTGTCAGTGAGTGAGTGGGTGAATGAGTGAGTGAGTGAGTGAATGAGTGAGTGAGTCAGTGAGTGATTGAGTGAGTGTGTGAGTGACTGGGTGAGTGAGTGAGTGAGTGAGTGAGTGAGTTAGTGGGTGGGTGAGTGAGTGTGTGAGTGTGAGTGAGTGGGTGAGTGGGTGAGCGGGTGAGTGAGTGAGTGTGTGAGTGAGTGAGTGAGTGTGTGGGTGAGTGAGTGGGTGAGTGAGTGAGTGTGTGTGTGTGTGTGTGTGTGTGTGTGTGTGTGTGTGAGTGAGTGACTGAGTGAGTGACTGAGTGACTGAGTGACTGAGTGAGTGAGTGAGTGTGTGCGTGAGTGACTGGGTGAGTGAGTGAGTGAGTGAGTGACTGAGTGAGTGAGTTACTGAGTGAGTGAGTGAGTGAGTGAGTGAGTGAGTCACTGAGTGAGTGAGTGAGTGAGTGAGTGTGTGTGTGTGTGTGTGAGTGAGTGACTGGGTGAGTGAGTGAGTGAGTGAGTGACTGAGTGAGTGACTGACTGACTGACTGACTGATTGACTGAGTGAGTGAGTGAGTGAGTGAGTGAGTGTGTGTGTGTGTGTGTGTGTGTGTGTGTGTGTGTGTGTGAGTGACTGAGTGAGTGACTGAGTGAGTGAGTGAGTGTGTGAGTGAGTGACTGGGTGAGTGAGTGAGTGAGTGACTGAGTGAGTGAGTTACTGAGTGAGTGAGTGAGTGAGTGAGTGACTGAGTGAGTGAGTGAGTGAGTGTGTGTGTGTGTGTGAGTGAGTGACTGGGTGAGTGAGTGAGTGAGTGAGTGAGTGAGTGACTGATTGAGTGAGTGAGTGAGTGTGTGTGTGTGTGTGTGTGTGTGAGTGAGTGAGTGACTGGGTGAGTGAGTGAGTGAGTGAGTGAGTGAGTGACTGAGTGAGTGAGTGAGTGTGTGAGTGAGTGAGTGAGTGTGTGAGTGACTGGGTGAGTGAGTGAGTGTGTGAGTGAGTGACTGAGTGAGTGACTGAGTGAGTACAAGAAATAGAAAGGCACACAGTGTGGAGAGAGGGGGGGGAGACAAGAGAGTCAGGAAAGAGGGGGTGAGAGAGAGAGGAATAAGGTTTGTGTGTGAGAGAAAGAGACAGAAAGTGACAGAGGAAGAGGAGAGAGAGAGAGAAAGTGTAAAATGAACCATCGCTTCAGTTCATTGACATGTTCATTGAAATGTTCCCCTAGGGAACAGAAGGATTCCAATGGCCAATTCATCACCTAACATCTGACAGGTAGAACATGCTGAAACAGTTACTACTAAAACTGTACAATCAAGAACCCCCACCCCCAAAAAGACACATGAGTAATGGATCCTCCGACACTGCAGGGGGCACCCTCACCATGGAGGAACGATTACGTCATTTATGAGACTGAGCTGATCCAAAGGCCTGCTGGGAGCTGGGAGCTAAACAGAGCTAAACAGAGAGATGGTGTCAGTTGTACAGTGAAAATGTAATGGGCCACACAGACACAAAACACTGAGACCACAGACAGACACAAAACACTGAGACCACAGGCAGACACAAAACACTGAGACCACAGACAGACACAAAACACTGAGACCACAGGCAGACACAAAACACTGAGACCACAGACAGACACAAAACACTGAGACCACAGACAGACACAAAACACTGAGACCACAGACAGACACAAAACAAAAAAATGTCGAGTTAGGCCAGAATCACAATGGTGCTGTTCAGGTTTCTCTCTCATTAGATTTGGAGCCCAGACAGCCAGATATTGAGAGATCTCAGTACACTCTCCCATTCCAACCTGGAGACAGCGATGGGCAGTGCTGCAGCGATGGGCAGTGCTGGCAGTATCAGCTTAGACACTGGTCAGATTCTCGCAGGGTGGAGAGCTATAAGCATGCAAAGGCATTTATTAACAGGTTATAGCACAGGTACAAGCTTCCATTATTAAAAGCTTATTGCACAGGTATACATGTGGCCATTCCCTTATTAAGAGCTTATAGAGCACTTGGCAACTCCCGTATAGTGCAGGTATAAACTTGTTAATTTGCTTGAGTCAGGGGTAATTGGTGTAATAACAAGGTTGAAACAGGCGGAGCCCAACAGGTTTCCCACCCCTGTAATAAAGGGAAGGGATGTGGGTGAGGGCGCGGCAGGGCGGGGCGGGGCAGGGAAGTGGGCCACCAGGACCAGACACTGTGTGTGTGTGTATGGGACTTTACACTCTGTTAGAGAGGACCAGAGACTCTCACCTGAGCCTATCACTGTATCACACAGCCCACAGGAACGCCATCACTACACCATAAATATAATAATATTATTATTATTACAGTTAGTGGATGTGGCATTATAGCTTATGTTGTTACATATTCATCATTTACACAGATGGTCACATCTTGAAGCAGTTACATAAACTTATACTTGCAGTGAAAAGTTGCATAAGTTACATAATCTTTAGTGATGTAACTATCTGTACTGCACATAAACACAGGCCCAAGGTCCTTAAACAGGCCTGGAGTTCTTAAAACAGGCTGGGGGTTCTAAAAAAGGCCTGGTGTTCTTAAAACAGGCTGGGGGTTCTTAAACAGGCCTGAGGTCCATAAAAGGCACGGGTTTTTAAAACAGGCCTAGGGTTCTGTCCTGAGTCACATGGTTGAGGTCTCAGAATGGTCACCATGGCTGCACCTAGGTGTGGGTGGCCTGCAGAGCGTGGAGACTCTTAACCAGGGCATAGATGTTTAGGACAGCCTCCTCACTAAAGGGGGGTTTATGGGGGCTCAGTAAGCAGAACCTGAGGGGGCGAGTGGGTGTATTGCAGTAATAGGATGAGGGCCTACCCTATCACAACCTATCATGGAGATTTCCAGATAAAAATGGAGACATTATAAACTGCAAAAGTGTAAATGTGTTAAAAGTGCACAATTAAAAAAAAAAAAAGCTTTATTTCTTATTCTTTTTTTGTAAGCATGTGTGGGTATCCTTCTTTGCCTTGCCATTCATATTTTGGCTAAGGCACCGGTTTTTATATCATAAGACAAAGGTGTAGACCTTTCCTGAAGTGAAACACATATGGAGATCCAGTATATTGCTATTGTTGATTTGTCTTTTTTGTGTGACAACAGATCGCTGTTCTGATGAATATATAAATATATCACACTTTCCATCTCAGGATCTAGGATCTTACCTTTTACAGGTAAGTGGCTGAAAAGCCTAATGAGTACCCCCCACCTGGGAGGCACACAGCAGCCATTTTGCCCCGGAGCGCTCACCACACAGAGAGGTGGAGAGTGAGAGAATTACTGAGGCAATTAAACTGGGTGATGATTGGCTGGTCAGATAAAGACAGTCAGACGGGGAATTTGGCCGGAAGGCCAGGGACACTGCGATAAGTCAATCAAGGGATGTTTTTATTGACCAGAGCCCAGCGGGGGGGATTGAGGCCTGTCTGCAGCGGGGGGGATTGAGGCCTGTCTGCAGCGGGGGCAGGGGAGAGAGGCGAGGTCACCTGGACTCCAGATTTGAGGCAGAAGCAGTGTGATCTTCTGTAGCTTATATTTCTCCAGATCTTTGTATATTTCGCCTGGTCTTCTGTGGGTGTGCAGAGGGGGTGAAGAGCTTGTTCATTTGTGACGGCCAGATTTGGCCCGAATACACAACTGAAATATTTAAACTCTTGCAATGCTGGTAAAATTTGAAAACACGGAGGATCTCTGAGAATTTTCAACAAAACAGTGTGACTCACCCAAATGTACCACTGTCCTATAAAATAAGAACTTTGGGCTGAATATTGGAGAAAAGTGTAATCAGTAATTTGTCAGTAATATTATCAGTATTCTGCAGGAATTGTACTGGTGTCTAAAGGTATAGGATGAAGTGTTTGACCTCAGTCCACTTAGCACCTTGGAAGAAAGCAGTAGTTATTTAGTGACCATATTAGCGGCTAGCAGTTAATTAGTAACTGTGTTAGTACAGTGTCTGCACTCTACAGGTTTACCTCCAGCCCTGGAGGGCCGCAGTGTCTGCAGGTTTAACTCCAGTCTTGGAGTGCCACAGTGTCTGCAGGTTTAACTCCAGTCCTGGAGGGCCACAGTGTCTGCAGGTTTAACTCCAGTCCTGGAGGGTCACAGTGTCTGCAGTTTTAACTCCAGTCCTGGAGGGCCACAGTGTCTGCAGGTTTAACTCCAGTCCTGGAGGGCCGCAGTGTCTGCAGGTTTAACTCCAGTCCTGGAGGGGGCGCTGTGTCTGCAGGTTTAACTCCAGTCCTGGAGGGCCACAGTGTCTGCAGGTTTAACTCCAGTCCTGGAGGGCTGCAGTGTCTGCAGGTTTAACTCCAGTCCTGGAGGGCCACAGTGCCTGTAGGTTTAACTCCAGTCCTGGAGGGGGGTGCTGTGTCTGCAGGTTTAACTCCAGTCCTGGAGGGCTGCAGTGTCTGCAGGTTTAACTCCAGTCCTGGAGGGCCACAATGCCTGCAGGTTTAACTCCAGTCCTGGAGGGCCACAGTGCCTGTAGGTTTAACTCCAGTCCTGGAGGGGGTGCTGTGTCTGCAGGTTTAACTCCAGTCCTGGAGGGCTGCAGTGTCTGCAGGTTTAACTCCAGTCCTGGAGGGCCACAATGTCTGCAGGTTTAACTCCAGTCCTGGAGGGCCGCAGTGCCTGCAGGTTTAACTCCAGTCCTGGAGGGGGCGCTGTGTCTGTAAGTTTCTGTGCTTTCTCTTCAACCAATAACCAATTAAGGCTTTGGTAACAAGGTGCGGAAGCTTAAATTCAACAATTGAGTACTGAAACACTGAAAAACCAGCAGACACTGCAGCCATCAATGCAATGAGCAGAATTAGATGTTTGGTTCATTCCAATGACAAGCTCTGGCTAGCAGTACAGCTGGCTTGTGCAATACACAGGGGGGAGAGGGTTGGTCTTCAGACAGGGAACTAAAACAGCACAGTATCAGATGATCACTCATTTTCCTCACCTGTGTGTGATGAAGACTTGGAGGAGCTCTGGACGCAGGCAGGCCAAGTGTGGGTGGGGTCTGGTTCCCTGAATCTCCTCAATCTTGTATCTGCACAAACACACACACGCATGGACACACACACACACACACACACACACACACACACACACACACACACACACACACACGCATACACACTCACATACACACACACACAAACACACACACACACACACACACACACACACACACACTCACATACATAGCCACAGATCCGATTACACAGTGAAAAACTGCTGCTAGCCGTTGGTCGTGACTGTTTAGTTTGGGCAGCCTGCATTGTAATTAAGTAGCCACTGAAACTATTATGTACGTAAAACTTATTGGCTCAAGTCTCCTTTATGTGACTCTGCTTTGTGTCTATTCCAAGCCGGGCTCTATTCCACCAAACACTCATGTGACTTACACCGAAGTTTGCATTCCAAGTTCAAGGGAATTACAACTTTTATTCTGCCGCTCACAGAAATCAGGATTTTGGGCCGGCCACTCTTCTCCGCTCACAGAAATGGTCGATTTGGGGCCAAGGACTACATGCACCGGTGAACTCTGATGGAGGCTGAAATGCTGGGCTAAGCAGCACTGTTCTTATTGTGGTCAGCAGGCAGGGTTTCAAAGCCGCTCTCAGGTTCCCTGCTCTCAGTAGCACTTGGGGGGGGGGGGGGGTGAAACGTGAGGATGCAATCCGGAGGGTCACACTGGATGACATCCTTGGTTGATTCTCTGTGATTCTCAGGGGCCGCGTCCGAATCAGCACACTTGCCTACTATTGAGTATGCCAGTTGAGGATACTTAAAAAAAAAAAAAGCTGTTAAGTATGTGACAATTCAAAAAATTGAGTTACATTTCCCAGAGAATAATACCCAATCTGGCCTCTGGAAGGGGGGCGGATCATCAGGAGAACATATGATTGATTGATTGATTGATTGATTGATTGATTGATTGATTGATTCATAGATAGATAAACAGATGGATAGATAGATAGATAGATAGATAGATCGTCCAGTACAATGTTGAATTTTACAAATACAACGACTTAACTTTCTCATTGACCATTTAGTTAATTGTGCAAAATGACAATATCGCTTCAAATACAACAACAGGGCATGCTTGGTATCAATACCACAAGGGGAAAGTTGCAATAAGATGAACAAAGTGACCATATTGCAATGGTAAATGGTTTTTTATCCTTTTCCCAGGTGGGGTGTTCCACCCACTCATGTTTAGGACCATCCGGCACATTACCCACAACCCCCAGGGGAGTTATTATCCATCATTCACTGGCACATGTGACCATCATTACCCATCATACCCTAGTGGTATCAGAGATTACCCATAATCTCCCAGAGGACCAACCACACAGGGAACCATTTTCCATAATCCCGCAGTGTTTCATCATACTGACAGATATTACCCATAATCCCCCAGGGGACGTGTAAAACAGAGATCCATTACATTACCCATAATCCCTCATGAGACCTGCAACACAGAAACCAGATGCCGATAGTCAACTGGGGAACCCCACATCAAAGAGAACCATTACCCATAATCCTCTAGAGGCCCCAAAACACATCCATAATCACGAAGACCACCTAGAACATAAACAGTCATTACCCATGATCCGTCAGCTCATATTCTTGCCTGGGGCCACGCCTGTAGTGGCCCTCCATAGTGTGCGGCCCTGGCCACGAGGGTACAAGGGTCCCAGCAGGGTCCACTCTACGCTCCCGGGCAGGGGAGGGGGCGGGGCGGGGCGGGTGTGGTTCTGCAGCTGGTGGTATAATCCCCTACAAGGGATTAATATCATATATTATGTTATATTTTATTGGAGTACACAGACACCCAGCCTGCGCTGATATTACTGAATAAAACACACATATTCCACACGTAGTGATAGAAACACAGTTCATAGGCGCTGGAATAGTGGACGGCCTGCTGGAATGTAAGCTCCACCCACCTGCAAGTCCAGAACTTTCAGACGGTAACTCTATCCACAGCTCCAGCGGGCGTGGCCAGCCATTCACTCCACCCAGGGGGCGTGGCCTCTCCGACCACGCCCGGAGGCACTAGGGATGAAGGGCAGGGTGCTGGGGTCATGAAAAATGTAACTACATAATAACAGGGAGGATCACAGCCTGTCTCCTCCCGGCTCCAACCGCTACTGCAAAGAGTCAAGACCAAGCTTTATAAGCAGTAAGAACAGAATGCTCTCTGTTCTGTCTCTCTCTGTTTTCTCTATTTCTCTTTCTGTTTTCTCTCTCTTTCCCTTTTTCATGACAGGAAGAGGGTCCCAAACATGCATCCAACTCACTTAAAGCATTAGTTAGTCACCGGGCGGCAGTTTGCATTGGAAGTCTACAGAGCGTTCCAGAACCCTTGAAAGCCTCAGTTCTGGAACTAAAATTCTAGAACCAGATCTCTGGTGGTTCTGGCAATTAAAAGGTGTTGAGTGAATACTGTGAATTTCTGGGAGTTTGGGACAATGGAAGATAGGAAGTAAGAATATTTTAGCCATTTTCATGAGATTAGTAGTGGAAAGCATAGATAGGGCTCCACTTCAGATGTGGACCTATGGCATCTGTATAATGGCAGGGAATGACTGTAGACTACAATGATCTGGTAGAACTTTATTGATTTGAACGGTCTTTACTGAATAGGAAGCTGCTCAGGCTCATGTAGCATTGCAGAAGGGAAATCATTACATCATGATTTGAGGGTCTTTTCCCAATACTAGTACTAGGTCTTCAAAAGCAGTTGTAGTTTTTGTTTGAATTGGAATTTGGCTGTGTGTGTGTGTGTGTAAGAGCGTGTGTGTATATGCATGTGTGTATGAGTGTGCGTGTGTATGAGTGTGAGTATATGTGTGTATATGAGTGTGTGTGTGTGTGTGTGTGTGTATGAGCGTGTGTGTATATGTATGTGTGTATGAGTGTGCATGTGTATGAGTGTGAGTATATGTGTGTATATGAGTGTGCGTGTGTATGAGTGTGAGTATATGCGTGTATATAAGTGTGCGTGTGTATGAGTGTGAGTATATGCGTGTGTATGAGTGTGAGTATGTGTGTACGAGTGTGAGTATATGCGTGTGTATGAGTGTGAGTATATGTGTGTATATGCGTGTGCGTGTGTATGAGTGTGAGTATATGCGTGTGTATGAGTGTGAGTATATGTGTGTATATAAGTGTGCGTGTGTATGAGTGTGAGTATATGCGTGTATATGCGTGTGCATGTGTATGAGTGTGAGTATATGCGTGTATATGAGTGTGAGTATATGTGTGTATATGCGTGTGCGTGTGTATGAGTGTGAGTATATGCGTGTGTATGAGTGTGAGTATATGTGTGTATATAAGTGTGCGTGTGTATGAGTGTGAGTATATACGTGTGTATGAGTGTGAGTATATGTGTGTATATAACTGTGCGTGTGTATGAGTGTGAGTATATGGGTGTGTATGAGTGTGAGGATATATGTGTATATAAGTGTGCGTGTGTATGAGTGTGAGTATATGCGTGTGTATGAGTGTGAGTATATGTGTGTATATAAGTGTGCGTGTGTATGAGTGTGAGTATATGTGTGTATATAAGTGTGCATGTGTATGAGTGTGAGTATATGCGTGTGTATGAGTGTGAGTATATGTGTGTATATAAGTGTGCGTGTGTATGAGTGTGAATATATGCGTGTGTATGAGTGTGAGTATATGTGTATATAAGTGTGCGTGTGTATGAGTGTGAGTATATGTGTGTATATAAGTGTGCGTGTATGAGTGTGAGTATATGTGTGTGTATGAGTGTGAGTATATGTGTGTATATAAGTGTGAGTATATGTGTGTGTATGAGTGTGAGTATATGGGTGTGTATGAGTGTGAGTATATGGGTGTGTATGAGTGTAAGTATATGGGTGTGTATGAGTGTGAGTATATGTGTGTGTATGAGTGTGAGTATATGGGTGTGTATGAGTGAGTATATGTGTGTATATAAGTGTGCGTGTGTATGAGTGTGAGTATATGCGTGTGTATGAGTGTGAGTATATGTGTGTATATAAGTGTGAGTATATGTGTGTGTATGAGTGTGAGTATATGGGTGTATATGAGTCGAGGCCACGCCCACTTCCTGTCACGTGCTTGCCGAGGCTGTACACTGCACACTGAGTCTGTTGCTGTGCTGTTATTTTAATAAACCTCTGCTGACTCCACACTGCCTCTGGTCTCTTTTTATAGGGTCTCCCTTCTCCTGGGGGATCCTACCACTCATACACACCCATATACTCACACTCATACACACCCATATACTCACACTCATACACACCCATATACTCACACTCATACACACCCATATACTCACACTCATACACACACATATACTCACACTCATACACACCCATATACTCACACTCATACACACGCATATACTCACACTCATACACACGCACACTTATATACACACATATACTCACACTCATACACACCCATATACTCACACTCATACACACACATATACTCACACTCATACACACCCATATACTTACACTCATACACACCCATATACTCACACTCATACACACCCATATACTCACACTCATACACACCCATATACTCACACTCATACACACACATATACTCACACTCATACACACCCATATTCTCACACTCATACACACGCATATACTCACACTCATACACACGCATATACTCACACTCATACACACCCATATACTCACACTCATACACACCCATATACTCACTCATACACACGCACACTTATATACACACATATACTCACACTCATACACACGCACACTTATATACACACATATACTCACACTCATACACACGCATATACTCACACTCATACACACGCACACTTATATACACACATATACTCACACTCATACACACGCACACTTATATACACACATATACTCACACTCATACACACGCACACTTATATACACACATATACTCACACTCATACACACGCATATACTCACACTCATACACACGCACACTTATATACACACATATACTCACACTCATACACACGCACACTTATATACACACATATACTCACTCATACACACGCACACTTATATACACACATATACTCACACTCATACACACGTACACTTATATACACACATATACTCACACTCATACACACGCACACTTATATACACATATACTCACACTCATACACACGCACTTATATACACACATATACTCACACTCATACACACGCACACTTATATACACACATATACTCACACTCATACACACGCACACTTATATACACACATATACTCACACTCATACACACGCATATACTCGCACTCATATGTGTGTATATAAGTGTGCATGTGTATGAGTGTGAGTATATGCGTGTGTATGAGTGTGAGTATATGTGTGTATATAAGTGTGCGTGTGTATGAGTGTGAATATATGCGTGTGTATGAGTGTGAGTATATGTGTATATAAGTGTGCGTGTGTATGAGTGTGAGTATATGTGTGTATATAAGTGTGCGTGTATGAGTGTGAGTATATGTGTGTGTATGAGTGTGAGTATATGTGTGTATATAAGTGTGAGTATATGTGTGTGTATGAGTGTGAGTATATGGGTGTGTATGAGTGTGAGTATATGGGTGTGTATGAGTGTAAGTATATGGGTGTGTATGAGTGTGAGTATATGTGTGTGTATGAGTGTGAGTATATGGGTGTGTATGAGTGAGTATATGTGTGTATATAAGTGTGCGTGTGTATGAGTGTGAGTATATGCGTGTGTATGAGTGTGAGTATATGTGTGTATATAAGTGTGAGTATATGTGTGTGTATGAGTGTGAGTATATGGGTGTATATGAGTCGAGGCCACGCCCACTTCCTGTCACGTGCTTGCCGAGGCTGTACACTGCACACTGAGTCTGTTGCTGTGCTGTTATTTTAATAAACCTCTGCTGACTCCACACTGCCTCTGGTCTCTTTTTATAGGGTCTCCCTTCTCCTGGGGGATCCTACCACTCATACACACCCATATACTCACACTCATACACACCCATATACTCACACTCATACACACCCATATACTCACACTCATACACACCCATATACTCACACTCATACACACCCATATACTCACACTCATACACACACATATACTCACACTCATACACACCCATATACTCACACTCATACACACGCATATACTCACACTCATACACACGCACACTTATATACACACATATACTCACACTCATACACACCCATATACTCACACTCATACACACACATATACTCACACTCATACACACCCATATACTTACACTCATACACACCCATATACTCACACTCATACACACCCATATACTCACACTCATACACACCCATATACTCACACTCATACACACACATATACTCACACTCATACACACCCATATTCTCACACTCATACACACGCATATACTCACACTCATACACACGCATATACTCACACTCATACACACCCATATACTCACACTCATACACACCCATATACTCACTCATACACACGCACACTTATATACACACATATACTCACACTCATACACACGCACACTTATATACACACATATACTCACACTCATACACACGCATATACTCACACTCATACACACGCACACTTATATACACACATATACTCACACTCATACACACGCACACTTATATACACACATATACTCACACTCATACACACGCACACTTATATACACACATATACTCACACTCATACACACGCATATACTCACACTCATACACACGCACACTTATATACACACATATACTCACACTCATACACACGCACACTTATATACACACATATACTCACTCATACACACGCACACTTATATACACACATATACTCACACTCATACACACGTACACTTATATACACACATATACTCACACTCATACACACGCACACTTATATACACATATACTCACACTCATACACACGCACTTATATACACACATATACTCACACTCATACACACGCACACTTATATACACACATATACTCACACTCATACACACGCACACTTATATACACACATATACTCACACTCATACACACGCATATACTCACACTCATACACACGCACACTTATATACACACATATACTCACACTCATACACACGCACTTATATACACACTCACACTCATACACACGCATATACTCACACTCATACACACGCACACTTATATACACACATATACTCACACTCATACACATGCATATACTCACACTCATACACACGCACACTTATATACACACATATACTCACACTCATACACACGCACACTTATATACACACATATACTCACACTCATACATGAGTATATGTGTGTGTATGAGTGTGAGTATATGGGTGTGTATGAGTGTGAGTATATGTGTGTGTATGAGTGTGAGTATATGGGTGTGTATGAGTGTGAGTATATGGGTGTGTATGAGTATGAGTATATGTGTGTGTATGAGTGTGAGTATATGTGTGTATATAAGTGTGCGTGTGTATGAGTGTGAGTATATGCGTGTGTATGAGTGTGAGTATATGTGTGTATATAAGTGTGCGTGTGTATGGGTGTGAGTATATGGGTGTGTATGAGTGTGAGTATATGGGTGTGTATGAGTGTGAGTATATGGGTGTGTATGAGTGTGAGTGTGTATGTGTGAGTATATGCGTGTGTATGAGTGTGAGTATATGCGTGTGTATGAGTGTGAGTATATGGGTGTGTATGAGTGTTAGTATATGGGTGTGTATGAGTGTGAGTATATGGGTGTGTATGAGTGTGAGTATATGGGTGTGTATGAGTGTGAGTATATGCGTGTGTATGAGTGTGAGTATATGGGTGTGTATGAGTGTGAGTATATGGGTGTGTATGAGTGTGAGTATATGCGTGTGTATGAGTGTGAGTATATGGGTGTGTATGAGTGTGAGTGTGTATGAGTGTGAGTATATGCATGTGTATGAGTGTGAGTATATGGGTGTGTATGAGTGTGAGTATATGGGTGTGTATGAGTGTGAGTATATGGGTGTATATGAGTCGAGGCCACGCCCACTTCCTGTCACGTGCTTGCCGAGGCTGTACACTGCACACTGAGTCTGTTGCTGTGCTGTTATTTTAATAAACCTCTGCTGACTCCACACTGCCTCTGGTCTCTTTTTATAGGGTCTCCCTTCTCCTGGGGGATCCTACCACTCATACACACCCATATACTCACACTCATACACACCCATATACTCACACTCATACACACCCATATACTCACACTCATACACACCCATATACTCACACTCATACACACCCATATACTCACACTCATACACACACATATACTCACACTCATACACACCCATATACTCACACTCATACACACGCATATACTCACACTCATACACACGCACACTTATATACACACATATACTCACACTCATACACACCCATATACTCACACTCATACACACACATATACTCACACTCATACACACCCATATACTTACACTCATACACACCCATATACTCACACTCATACACACCCATATACTCACACTCATACACACCCATATACTCACACTCATACACACACATATACTCACACTCATACACACCCATATTCTCACACTCATACACACGCATATACTCACACTCATACACACGCATATACTCACACTCATACACACCCATATACTCACACTCATACACACCCATATACTCACTCATACACACGCACACTTATATACACACATATACTCACACTCATACACACGCACACTTATATACACACATATACTCACACTCATACACACGCATATACTCACACTCATACACACGCACACTTATATACACACATATACTCACACTCATACACACGCACACTTATATACACACATATACTCACACTCATACACACGCACACTTATATACACACATATACTCACACTCATACACACGCATATACTCACACTCATACACACGCACACTTATATACACACATATACTCACACTCATACACACGCACACTTATATACACACATATACTCACTCATACACACGCACACTTATATACACACATATACTCACACTCATACACACGTACACTTATATACACACATATACTCACACTCATACACACGCACACTTATATACACATATACTCACACTCATACACACGCACTTATATACACACATATACTCACACTCATACACACGCACACTTATATACACACATATACTCACACTCATACACACGCACACTTATATACACACATATACTCACACTCATACACACGCATATACTCACACTCATACACACGCACACTTATATACACACATATACTCACACTCATACACACGCACTTATATACACACTCACACTCATACACACGCATATACTCACACTCATACACACGCACACTTATATACACACATATACTCACACTCATACACATGCATATACTCACACTCATACACACGCACACTTATATACACACATATACTCACACTCATACACACGCACACTTATATACACACATATACTCACACTCATACATGAGTATATGTGTGTGTATGAGTGTGAGTATATGGGTGTGTATGAGTGTGAGTATATGTGTGTGTATGAGTGTGAGTATATGGGTGTGTATGAGTGTGAGTATATGGGTGTGTATGAGTATGAGTATATGTGTGTGTATGAGTGTGAGTATATGTGTGTATATAAGTGTGCGTGTGTATGAGTGTGAGTATATGCGTGTGTATGAGTGTGAGTATATGTGTGTATATAAGTGTGCGTGTGTATGGGTGTGAGTATATGGGTGTGTATGAGTGTGAGTATATGGGTGTGTATGAGTGTGAGTATATGGGTGTGTATGAGTGTGAGTGTGTATGTGTGAGTATATGCGTGTGTATGAGTGTGAGTATATGCGTGTGTATGAGTGTGAGTATATGGGTGTGTATGAGTGTTAGTATATGGGTGTGTATGAGTGTGAGTATATGGGTGTGTATGAGTGTGAGTATATGGGTGTGTATGAGTGTGAGTATATGCGTGTGTATGAGTGTGAGTATATGGGTGTGTATGAGTGTGAGTATATGGGTGTGTATGAGTGTGAGTATATGCGTGTGTATGAGTGTGAGTATATGGGTGTGTATGAGTGTGAGTATATGCGTGTGTATGAGTGTGAGTATATGCGTGTGTATGAGTGTGAGTATATGGGTGTGTATGAGTGTGAGTGTGTATGAGTGTGAGTATATGCATGTGTATGAGTGTGAGTATATGGGTGTGTATGAGTGTGAGTATATGGGTGTGTATGAGTGTGAGTATATGGGTGTGTATGAGTGTGAGTGTGTATGAGTGTGAGTATATGCGTGTGTATGAGTGTGAGTATATGGGTGTGTATGAGTGTGAGTATATGGGTTTGTATGAGTGTGAGTATATGGGTGTGTATGAGTGTGAGTATATGGGTGTGTATGAGTGTGAGTATATGGGTGTGTATGAGTGTGAGTATATGGGTGTGTATGAGTGGTAGGATCCCCCAGGAGAAGGGAGACCCTATAAAAAGAGACCAGAGGCAGTGTGGAGTCAGCAGAGGTTTATTAAAATAACAGCACAGCTACAGACTCAGTGTGCAGTGTACAGCCTCGGCAAGCACGTGACAGGAAGTGGGCGTGGCCTCGACTCATATAGCCACGCCCCCTCAATGAAACTAACACTGCGACACCCCATGTGCAAAAAACAGGGACAGTCTATTATTGCTAGGCCAAGCCAGGCTAGAGCGGGAGGGGGGGTGAGGTTGAAGTAAATGTCGAGTATCAGTCCTGGAGAGGCTGTACCTGTCCAAAACCCCATTAAAAACAGATGGAATATCTGTCCTGTACTGTGCAGCATCTCAGAGAAGAATGGTCCTTTCCCCTGTGTACAGTCTCATATATCAATCTGAGCAAACTGAAGTTGGATGGAGTCACCATACAGGTCTAAGTGAGTTTGTCTTGACCCTCTTTTCACCTTTAGTGTATACTAAGGCTGGAGAGAGGAGGAGGAGAAGGAGGAAGAGGCCGCAGGGTGGCTCACCGGAGTGCCCCCCCCCACAAACACACACACACACACACACACACAGACGGTCTGTGCAAACGGCGACTGTGTGGCGCTCTCCTGAACTGAGGGGCGAGGTCAAAGTGACAAGAGCAAGCATGGCACAAAGATAAAAAGGAAACAGTAATAGTGGTTCAATAAAGGAAGAGTGGAAAATGGCGAGAGACACAGTATTGAACATGCGGCCCAGTCCGTCGGCACAGCGCGGCATTGTGCTGAATTTCAGGGGAATTAAACTACAATTTCTTCCCAAGATCCATCTGGTAAAAGCAATAATGCCCTTGCAAATATAACTTGGCTCTAAGAGCTGAATTATAAGAGCTGAATTAAGGGAAGAGTTGTCATGGGGAAGCATTTAAGCATCGCGCACAGCCGACCATATTCAAAGTTGCACAGCTTCAGTGGCCCTGCCTGAAAACTAGCATCCTCCCACAATCCCTTCCTTTGACATTTAATGGATGTAAAGTGATGACTGAGCAAACCAACCAACAGAAAACACCCCCCAGGACATGCCGATTGGCTGAGGGCTGTGGAAGCTTCCTACAAGGATGGATTCCCTGTGCTCTGATTGGCTGAGGGCTGTGGAAGCTTCTTACAAGGATGGATTCCCTGTGCTCTGATTGGCTGAGGGCTGTGGAAGCTTCCTACAAGGACGGTTTCTCTGTGCTCTGATTGGCTGTGGCAGCTGTGTTGGTTTCACACTGAAAAGGTAACTTAGAAAAGGTGAACAGGGAGTGCAGCTCAAGCACATGCAGGGACAGGACAGAGCAATAACCCAACATCTCTCTGTCAGAATGCCCTCACAAGCGATATGTAATACAATATTGAAAAAAAAAAAAAATGAACGCTGTTAAAAATACACAAAGCAGGTTTCGCTCATCATCTGAGATCTCCCAGAAGCCCTACGGGGGGGGGGTGGAGCTGTCCTGAGTGGCAGAAAAAGCTCCCGTTTGCAGAGGGCGGGAGGAGGTGTGTCACGCACCCAGGATCTGACGTTGGTCCGATATCTCGGCTCATACTCCCAGCCCAGTGAATTTAGTTTGCCGGTTTGCCACGGAAACTAGGGTGTGACAGGCTGATGGTCGCCATGGAAACTAGGGCGCGACGGGCTGAGGGTTGCCATGGGAATGAGGGCGCGGCAGGCTGTGGGTTGCCATGGGAATGAGGGCGCGGCAGGCTGTGGGTTGCCATGGGAATGAGGGCGCGGCAGGCTGTGGGTTGCCATGGGAATGAGGGCGCGGCAGGCTGTGGGTTGCCATGGGAATGAGGGCGCGGCAAGCTGTGGGTTGCCATGGGAACGAGGGCGCGGCAGGCTGTGGGTTGCCATGGGAACGAGGGCGCGGCAGGCTGTGGGTTGCCATGGGAACGAGGGCGCGGCAGGCTGTGGGTTGCCATGGGAACGAGGGCGCGGCAGGCTGTGGGTTGCCATGGGAACGAGGGCGCGGCAGGCTGTGGGTTGTCAAGGGAACGAGGGCGCGGCAGGCTGTGGGTTGCCATGTTGCCATGGGAATGAGGGCGCGACAGGCTGTGGGTTGCCATGGGAATTAGGGCGCGACAGGCTGTGGGTTGCCATGGGAATGAGGGCTTGGGGCTGGAGAACTGAAGTGAACCCGGCTCACGATCCGATAAACTCCCATGAAACAAAAAAAAATCAATAAATAGAAATAGCGACTGAAAGTGATGTGCACTCATGCACCATGGGGTAAGACACATTACATAATAAATCAAGATGGCCGATCCCACACAATGCCAAAGGGACAGTCCTCCATTTAAGAAACAGTTGCCGTTTCAAAAAGTGTGGCCGAGGAAAACTGGCAAAAGAGCAATGTAAAGGAACACATAGTAGGCAGGAGTTATGCACAAAATTTGCCAGTGCACCAAAAAAAACCCACATTTGTCAGCTTTTTAAAATAATAGAATACTTGCAATTTAAGCATTAAAAAATGAATATAAAACATGAGGGCAAATCTCTCTTTCACCAGCAGAAGCAGTTGGTCCTGTGAAGGATTGTCATTCAAAAAGACTGGATTTTTACATTAGGTGCTTCAAGTTTTATCGCATTAATAAAAACAAAAAAAGTACATTTAAACCAAAATATATACAGTTTACATTTAAGCCTCTCTCTCTTCCATAAACCGTAAAATGCAATCTGTGAAAAAACATTTTGTATACAATTTAATATAATATTTATCTGGTGTTTAATCTGGCTTTTAATTATGTCACAACACGCACTATAGATACAGAGTGCTAGTACAAATTGGACATCCTGGGCACATTCGACTACACACCTACAGCAATGTCCAGCACAGTGTCGCTAACCAGCCTGTCTAAACTAATCAAGTGACGTGCCATTCCCTCAGCCAGCCACCAGGTGGAGCACTTGCAGGTCGGCACGACCCATACTGAGCGTGCTCACTGCAGCAAGACAGAGAATCTTTGGGTCTGGCTAACATTGACAGGAGTTCTGCAGATATGTGCTCTCTCCTCCAGCCACGCCCCACCCGCCTGTCCTCTTCTTTCTCCTCCCTCCTTCTCCCTCTCCTCCCTGCCTGTCTCTCCTCTTAAGCGGTATGATCTCCTGCATGTACAGAGATTACTGTAGGTGACCGGTCCTACAGACTCACCTGCCACACCTATGTGCAGTCATACAACACACCTGTCCCCGTCACACCTGCCAGCCTCAGCACAGATGCACCTGTGCGTGGACTGTTCAGAGCACTGCTCTTTAATTCCTCATGTGTTTTAATGCAGCTTTGGTTGTTTTACACTGTTGTACTGTGTGCATTTGGATGCTCCATCACTGATATTTACACCAAGAGCACTGCAGCTAACTCCAGCTAACCACAGATAACTGCAGCTAACTCCTGCTAAGGGCAGCAAACCCCAGCTAACTGCAGTTAACTCCAGCTAACCCCAACTGCAGCTAACTGCAGCTAAGTGTGGATAACCCCAGCTAACCTCAACTGCAGCTAACTGCAGCTAAGTGCAGATAACTGCAGTTAACTCCAGCTAACCCCAACTGCAGCTAACTCCTGCTAAGGGCAGCAAACCCCAGCTAACTGCAGTTAACTCCAGCTAACCTCAACGGCAGCTAACTGCAGCTAAGTGCAGATAACCCCAGCTAACCTCAACTGCAGCTAACTGCAGCTAAGTGCAGATAACCCCAGCTAACCTCAACTGCAGCTAAGTGCAGATAACCCCAGCTAACCTCAACTGCAGCTAACTGCAGCTAAGTGCAGATAACCCCAGCTAACTGCAGCTAAGTGCAGATAACCCCAGCTAACCTCAACTGCAGCTAACTGCAGCTAAGTGCAGATAACCCCAGCTAACTGCAGCTAAGTGCAGATAACCCCAGCTAACCTCAACTGCAGCCAACTGCAGCTAAGTGCAGATAACCCCAGCTAACTGCAGCTAAGGGCAGATAACCCCAGCTAACTGCAGCTAAGGGCAGATAACCCCAGCTAACCTCAACTGCAGCTAACTGCAGCTAAGTGCAGATAACCCCAGCTAACTGCAGATAACCCCAGCTAACTGCAGCTAAGTGCAGATAACCCCAGCTAACCTCAACTGCAGCTAACTGCAGCTAAGTGCAGATAACCCCAGCTAACTGCAGCTAAGGGCAGATAACCCCAGCTAACTGCAGCTAAGGGCAGATAACCCCAGCTAACTGCAGCTAAGTGCAGATAACCCCAGCTAACCTCAACTGCAGCTAACTGCAGCTAAGTGCAGATAACCCCAGCTAACTGCAGCTAAGGGCAGATAACCCCAGCTAACCTCAACTGCAGCTAACTAGAGCTAAGTGCAGATAACCCAGCTAACTGCAGCTAAGTGCAGATAACCCCAGCTAACTGCAACTAATTGCCAATGAGAGTATTGCCACAGAGTACTACAGGAGAGAGGTCGGCAGTTTTTACGGAGGAGAGACGTACCTTTGACTGTCAATCTTCAGCCTGTTTTTTTAACCCTTTAGTGGACCCATCAGACATATGGATTTAAACCAGGCTCACCCACATGCACCCAACCCCCCCGTTTCCTTTGGAGTGTGTTGGATACAGTGCAACAAAGAGGTTTTACACAAAACCATTCTTATTTAAATGTGAGACCAAGAATAAAGATCTTTAAATGGATTATCTTTTGACGCATATTGCGTGGCGCACAAAGACAGCAGATCTAAAACAGATTTAGATCTAAAAAAGTGGATCGCTCAGAACAATCTCTAATGGTTTTTGTGTATCGGCGTCAGTTTAAAGAGGAAGATTTCCAGCGTCTGCAACCCCCCCCCCCCCCCTCAGAAACGTGCGGCTGTGTCACTCACTTGGGATCCCAACGACAAATTATCTCTTCACACATTTTTCTCTTCCCTTCCTCTGAAAGCTCTCAGAAGGAGGGGTGACGGAGCGGTGACCCTCAGAAGGAGGGGTGACGGAGCGGTGACCCTCAGAAGGAGGGGTGACGGAGCGATTCAGGTCACCGCACACCACATCCTACAGTGACAGTTGTCATGGTGATTAGCAGTGCAAAAATAGATTTAAAAAAAGTTAATTAATTATATTAAGTGTTATTAGTATTATAGCATAAGATTATACTGGCCTTAACAGGACATTATGAATGAAGTACTAGGTGAATATGAGTATAGTGAGAATGATGGTGATGATGGCAATGCGGTCACTCTGCCTCTGTCGCCGCAGCGACGGGGGCGGGGTCTACTCGAGGAGGCCCGCCCCCCTCGGCCGGCCCCTCCCTCTGCCCCTCCCCCTCCAGGCCACGCTGCGATCTGTGCGCGTGGGCGTGGCGGGATCGGGGCCTGTGGCGTCGGGGGTACAGGAAGAGGGCGGGGTCGGGCATGGGGGCGGGATCTTCGGGGCCCGTCACCCGCTCGCGCGGGACGCACTCCCGGGCCCGCTCCGCGCGCACCATCGCCGCCGGCCTGTGGGAGCGCCGTTTGGGCCTGGTGGCGGGGGGCGGGGCCGGGGCAGGGGGCGGAGTCGGGGGCGGTCTCTGGGCGCCCCGGGGGGCGTGGCGCTCCTGCTCCCGCTGCTGGTGGAGGGTCTGCCGCGCGGCGTACAGCTGGAAGGACAGGCGAGCCGCCGTGTCCGTCTGCCGCTGCAGCTCCCCGTTCAGCGCTGTGATTCGGTGGCCACGCCTTTTCAGCTCCTCCAGGAAGCGCCGCTCCTTGTCCTTCAGAGCGGCCCGCAGCGCACCCGCCAGCGCCCCCTTCTGGCCAAACTCCCGCCGCACATCTCCCAGGGTGCACTGCTGCTCTCTCAGTTCAGCCTCTGCCTGCTGGCAGCGGGCCTTCAACACCTCCTCCTCGTCCTCCACATCTGAGAAACTCAAATACACAGGCGAACGCACACAGAAATACAAACACACACACGCACACACATACATACACACACACAGAAACACAAACACACACACACGCGCGCACACACATGCGCACACACACACACACACACACACACACAAACACAAACAAACACACACGTACACATACACAGACACACACAGAAACACAAACACACACACACGCGCGCACACACATGCGCACACACACACACACACACAAACACAAACAAACACACACGTACACATACACAGACACACACACACGCAAACACACGCACACACACGCACACACACACACATGCAGGGAAAGGCTTTGTGAGGTTGATGTAATGTGTACACTTTTAGGTTAAAAGCAATATCGCTAGAATAACACTCCAACATTAACACTGCAACAATAACACTCCTGTATTCTCAGACGAATGGGAAAAACTCCATATAAGCACCCACCCCCCCCACGCAACCTTTACTAACCACCCCATGAGGTCATACAGTAAAAATAGACTGTGTAATCTGACCTTCATCTCTCTGTTTCTCTCTCTCTCCTTTCTCCCTCTCCCTCTCTGTCTCTCAATCTCTCTCTCTGCAGTGAAAGCATCTTTGTGTAAATCCGAGGACTGGCAGCAATGGATGGAGGGAGGGAGACGGAGGGGTGGATTGGGGGGGTCGGAGGTCAGGAAGGGTAAAGCAGTGGAGAGAGGGTCACATGGTGAGTGTATGTGCCCCCGCCAACCACCAGACACACATACACTCTCTCCCGCTCTGCTCTCTGTCCATCTCTTTCATCTCAAAACACTGAGGGGGAACTGGGGTGCACTCAGTCCCACAGAAATATTTTAATACTTTAAAATCAGGGGGTTTTCAACCTTTCCTGTTCCAGAGACCTCCAACCAGGCTGAAAGGTATCCCTCAGCAGGACCCCCAACATAAGTTAAAAAGGGTTATATTTAAGAAGTTTTATAAAAATCGCAAATTCGGGGGGGGGAGGTTGTGATCGCGGACCATAAGGGGAGGCTAGTTGAGGAGGCAATCGTAGACTGGGGGGCGCCTGACTCCGCCTCCCTTCAACCTCACGTCCAATGACGCTGAGAGCTGTGGAGGGCAAACCAATCAGAGAAGAGCTTTCGGCGGGTCCCCCTCAACCACACCACTCTGTGGAGAGCGAGAGAATATATGAAGGAGAGAAGCAAAGGTGGAGGGGATGCAAGGATGGAGTGAGTGTGGAGGATACAGAGAAAGGAGAGAATGGATGGACAGAGAGAGAGAGAGATGGATGGAGGGGTATCCCAGCCCACAGCATTGGGCAGTGTTCAGGCAGCTGCAGAGACGGCCGTACTCACCCGTCTGGGTCCTTCCTGGGGGCTTCAGGTTCAGCTCACAGGTCAGCTCTGCAGGTTGGAGCAGAGCAGAGCTTAAAAACAACACTCTCACTCTCTCACACACTCACACACTCTCACTCTCACTCTCACACTCACACTCACTCTCTGAATTCAATTCAATACAATTTTGCTTTATTGGCATGACGTACAGTACCAGTCAAAGGTTTGGACACAGTTGACTGAATGTATCTTTCTCATGATCCTAGAGGCTTATGCTTAAATGCTTGAATTTTTTTTCTTAGACAAATATAAATAGTGAAGTTGATGCCTATGTATGAATTTCTTTCCAAAAAACTTACTGCCAGGGCCCAGTTCTGACAGTATTGCTCTAGCAGATCAAGGTGTTGCTGCAGCCCTTGCTCTGTGGGTGACAGCAGCACCAGGTCATCTGCACAGAGTAGAGATTTGGCTTCCTTATTGTTTAGGGTGAGACCAGGTGCTGCAGATTGTTCCAGTAGCACCGCAAGCTCATTGATGTAAATATTGAACAGAGTAGGACTCAAGCTGCAGCCCTGTCTCACCCCACGCCCTTGAGTGAAGTATTCGGTTCTTTTGTCACCAATTT
Source organism: Synaphobranchus kaupii (assembly GCA_029718625.1). Classification (NCBI taxonomy): domain Eukaryota; kingdom Metazoa; phylum Chordata; class Actinopteri; order Anguilliformes; family Synaphobranchidae; genus Synaphobranchus; species Synaphobranchus kaupii. Next base: position 7,499,211 of record CM056389.1, read on the forward strand.
TTACTGCACATTTGTTTTCCAAATACATTGATTTGATGATGTCATATACTTTACCCCCTACACCAGTCTGTATTATTTTATAATATCTTTTGTGCCAAATGGAGTCAAATGCCTTTCTAAAGTCAACAAAACAAGCAAAAATTTAGCCTTTTGGTGGACATGATGATTGATTAGGGTGTGTAGAGTGTAAATGTGATCTGTAGTCTGATAATTTGGTAAAAATACAATTTGACTCTTACTAAAGACATTGTGTTCGACTAGAAAGGCCTAGAAAGGCCTAGAAAGGCCTGTACGTTAAGAACACAGCAGAAAACCTTCCCCAGGTTACTGCTCACACAGATGCCTCTGTAGTTATTGGGGTCCAATTTGTCTCCACTCTTGTGAATTGGGGAAATAAGCCCTTTTGTCCAGACGTCAGGAAAGCAGTCAGCTTGCAAAACAATATTGAACAGTTTTAGTAAGACTTTCTGTAAATCAGGGGGGCTGTTTTTTTTTTTACATTTCTGTGCGAATCATATCGCGGCCAGATGCTTTTCCATGTTTCATTCGATGGAGTGAATCTGTAAATTCTTTTGATGAAATTTCTAAATCTAAGGGGTTTTGGTAGTCCTTAATGGTTAACTGAAATCGTTTTAGATTATCTTGGATATTTTTCTGTTCATCTGAGAGATCTGAAGTGTGTATTTCTTCATAGAGGTTTTCAAAATAGTTCTTCCAGATATCTCTATTTTGTATGGGAATAGACTAGAATAGATTAACTTTTATTTTCCCGCAAGGGAATTTCAGTTGCAGCCCCAGCAACAACAAAAAAGACATAGACAGTGGGGCAGACCCACAACACACAAACATATCAAACAAAAACATTCAATATCATCATTGCATTAATCAAACTAATTAAGTTAATTAAAGTGTAATAGCCTACAGCCAAACGTCATGATTAAAAATATCCCCCGCTGTCCCGAGATGTCCAGCGTTATCAAGCAGTCCAACACAATCTCCGCCTCCACGACTCCATACACGCAGTAAAAAGGGGGTGATCCCAAACGCGCTACAAGCCGGCTATATAAACAAGGAACTATAGGTGCTCAACAGAAGGACCAGTGAATAGCGAGAATACCAAACCCGGACTACTTCGCTAGGACTAACCCGAGATAAGGAGGACTGGAGCACACAGAGCTCAGAGCAAAACAAAATATTTTAATGCGACTGACGTTTCGACGTCAACGACGTCTTCTTCAGAGTCAAAATGGAAATACAGACAATGCACCGGGAGGTATATAAATATCCTCCCATCAATTACACAAAATAAGGTGCGCATATGTAGGACTAATAAATCTCGTCATAGATACCACATACACAATGTTATCTTCTTTAACAGGATAAAGAGAAGACCGACAAATGTCATAGGTAAATGAACTAAATAATTGTCTATTGTGAACATGGCATAAAACAATATAAAATGAAAATCAAAAAGCCTGTACACAAGTTACAAAAAACATGAAAGATTCAGCGACTCATTTAACCCATTGGGTTCCACACTATTGAGTGTGAGTATCCAGTACGCCTCCCTGCGGAGCAGTTGCTTAATAATATCTCGGCCTCTGGATGATAAAGTGACTCTCTCAATACCCCAAAATTTTAGAGAAGAGACAGAACCATGATTGGCTTCAGCGTAATGTCGCGCAATAGCATAGTCCATATTCTTGGACCGGATCGCGGTCTTATGTTCAGCAATTCTAAGTTTGAGGGCTCTCTTAGTCTGTCCGATGTAGATTTTGGAGCATATACATTTCAACATGTAGATTACATGGGTAGTGTTGCAGTTAATAAAAGTGGTTATTTTAAATTCCTTGCCCGAACGTGGATGACAGAAGACTTTAATGTCATTAGAGTTAGAGCAATGGACACAGTGTCCACAGCGATAGAACCCTCTAGGGGGCGTAGGTAGCCAGGAGGGTTTTGTCTGCGGACTACTCACCATGCTGTGAACCACCTTATGTTTTAAGTTGTGTGGCCTTCTAAAGCACACTCGCGGAGGTTCGGAAGTAAATTTATTTAAAAGAGGGTCACTCTGGAGAATGGGCCACTGTTTACGGACAATGTTTTTAACTCTTCCAGCGACCGGACTGAACTCAGTGGAAAAGCAAATTCGAGGAAGGGTAGCACGCTTAGGCTTTTTACAGAGGAGGGACTTCCTATCAGTATGGCGGGCTCGATCAATAGCGGCAGTAACGTCAACAATACTGTAGCCTCTTTGAAGAAATCTGCTACGCATCTGACAGATGTTGCTTTCAAATTCTACATCCGTGCTACAGTTGCGTCTCAAGCGCAAGAACTGTCCAATCGGTATATTACGTATCAGTGGACGGGGGTGATTGCTATCTGCTCTTAACAGAGTATTTCTGCTTAAGGGTTTACGGAAGATGGTAGATTCAAGTTTACCGTCATCACCTTTAAAAATAGTCAGGTCTAGAAAATTAATGGATCTCACGTCATGTTCCTCTGTAAAAGACAAATGATGATCTCTAGAATTCACATACCTCAAGAAATCTTCAAATTCGAGTACAGTACCATCCCACACGAGCAGTATGTCATCAATGTATCTACGCCACAAGGAGATTTTGGTGAGAAAGGGATTAATGGAATTGTGGATAAATTTCTCTTCCCAGTGACCCATGAACAGATTTGTAATGTTCCGCTCCCTTCCTGTTCGTTTTCTGTATATTCCTGTTTTCCCTCCGTGTCATGTTGGATCCTTTTGTCCGTGTTTTCCCCGCTGCTGTGGTCTGGGCGTTTCCTTCTCTGTCTTGTTCGTCTGGTTGTCTTACTTCCGCCTTTTCACTCCGTCCCCCCTCGTTGCATGCATTTCCTCACCTGGTGTTTCTTAATCACTCCCGTTTATTTTCCACACCTGTTCCTTGTTTAGTTCTGTCATTAACCTCACTATTTATTCCTTCGGCTGGCTGCCAGTCGGCGCCAGTTCGTTAACTATCGTCACGCGGTGTTAATGCTCGTTGTTTGCCTGGTCGCGTTCAAAGAACTACTCGCTTGGTTGTGGGATATTATCCCCTTGCAGCTAGAGTTCCGCTCCTAACTACAGTCTGGTAGTTATCCTCCAAGTCATTTCTTGTTGTGCATGCAGCTAACCTGTTTCCCCTCTCCTCCATCTAACCCAGCTCCCATTCTCCCGTGGCAGTGTTCGTTTCCCCCCGTTTTCGTTGTGTGTGTTGCGGTACCTCCACCTCCAGCTCGTGTAGGCTCCGGGTTGGCGTGTTACCTGGCTACCCTCCAGTTGTTCCTGTCCGGCCGAAGAAGCCAACTAGTTCTTCGGTTCCGGTTCCGGGAGCTCTGGAGACCAGTCAGCTCCTTCCGGACCTACCGCAGCTACGCCACACTACCCAGCCCTGCCGTGCTTCACCAACCACCTACCTCTCAAGCCCTGCACCTCCGTGAGAACCTCCCGGTCATTTCCGTGCCTTCCCTTGCACTAACCCCACCTGCTTTGTTTTGTTCTGTACCGGTGCAGTCATTCCGGTCCAGTTCCTGTCCTGCCGTAGTGAGCCGCTCCCCAGCTAGTCCAGTCCAGTCCAGGTGTGAGCCGTGCACCTACCTGTCCAGTCCAGTTCCGGTTTGGAACAATCCGTTCCAGACCCTGCTTCCCGTGTGGACCTCCCGGTCCAGTTCCAGTCCAGTCCAGTTCCGGTTTGGAACAAATCCGTTCCAGACCCTGATTCCAGTGTGACCTCCCGGTCCAGTTCCAGTCCTGTCCAGTTCCGGTTTGGAACAAATCCGTTCCAGACCCTGATTCCAGTGTGGACCTCCCGGTCCAGTTCCAGTCCAGTCCAGTTCCGGTTTGGAACACACCCGTTCCAGATCCTGATTCCAGTGTGGACCTCCCGGTCCAGTTCCAGTCCAGTCCAGTTCCGGTTTGGAACATTCCGTTCCAGATCCTGATTCCCAAAGTGGACCTCCCGGTCCAGTTCCAGTCCAGTCCAGTTCCGGCTTGGAACGAACGTTCCAGACCTGCCAGCCCAGCTCCGGCTTGGAGCAGCCCGTCCCGGGCTTCCTTGCTGTTCCAGCGTAATATTGTGTATTGCCTTTTCTGTACAGTGTTGGGACTACCCCAACACTTAATTTAATAAACCCCCCTTTTTGTGAATCTGTCTCCTGGTCGTTGCACTTGGGTTCGTCTCGTTCCGGGTTCGTAACAGAACGAACTGGCCAAGAATCATGGACCCAGCCGACCTGGAGCAAATTCGTCACGCCTTCTCCTGCCAAACTGCGGTCAGCGACCAACAGGGCCGACGTTTGGATGACGTGTTGGAGGTGCTGAGGGGCATCACGGAGCAAGTGGCGCAGCTAGCTCTTCACCAGCCGCTTCCGCGTATTCCTATGGGCCCTACACCGCCCGCGCCGGATCCGCCGGTGGATCCTTCTGTTCCCACTTCTCTCCGAGAGCCCCGCGTTCAACATCCAGAGTTATACCGCGGGGGATTGGGAAAGTGTCGCGAATTCCTGATGAAATGCGACATAGTATTCCGGATGCAGCCCTCCTCCTTCGCCTCCGACCCATGTAAGATCGCCTTCATAATGAGCAGTTTGGGAGGAGGTGCCCTGGAGTGGGCTACATCCATTTGGGACAGCCAAGTCGCGCTCTGCAACAACTTCGCCGCTTTCACCGCTGAGATGCGGCGTGTATTCGATCACCCTACCTGTGGGCGAAACGCAACTCAACGCCTACTTCAGGTCCGTCAAGGAAGCCGTAGCGTTGCTGAAATGGCAATCCAATTCCGTACCCTCGCAGCGGAGTCCGGATGGAATGACACCGCCCTTCAGGGGGCTTTCCGCCAGGCGCTGAGCGAAGAGTTAAAGGACCAACTTGCCACCCGCGAAGAATCCACGTCACTCAATTGCCTTATTAGCCTGGCCATCGCTATTGACAACCGTCTCCGTATCCGGGCCCGTGAGCGAGGGGGGAACTCCGGTCATCAGCATCAGCAACACATACGCTCACACCCTTCTGCCTCTGGATCCAGAGCGGCGTCTGGGGTCTCTGAGGAAGAGCCCATGCAACTGGGCAGAGTTGCGGTCAACGCCGAGGAGCGCCAACGTCGCCTGCGATCTAGATCCTGTTTTTACTGTGGCAAACCAGGCCACCAGATCGCCTCATGCCCCATTCGCCCAAAAGAGTAGGCTCGCCAGTTAAACTGGGCGTACTGACGAGCCCAATCATACCTTGCCATGCAGCTCAGAATCGCCTTGTCTTCAAGGCCACTCTCCTTTGGAGGGACAAGTCCGAAGTCTCGTCGGCCCTTATCGACTCTGGTGCCGACGCTAACTTCATGGACATCACCTTCGCCAGGAGGGCCGGCATCCCCACGGAACTGCTACCCTCTCCCATTACTGCTTTTGCCTTAGACGGTAGGAGTCTGGGGTTAGTCACCCACTCCACCGTTCCAGTACAGCTCGTTTTATCCGGCAATCATCGGGAGAGTATTCAACTTCTGCTCATCAACTCTAAACAATCCTCCATAGTTTTGGGTCAGACCTGGCTCCGCCTTCACAACCCTCACATCGACTGGCAAGCCGGTCGTATCCTGGCGTGGAGTGGTCACTGTCTGGCTAGCTGTCTTCGTTCCGCTCTCCCCCCTCCGGGATCCAAGAATTCCAGCACCAACCTACCCGAACCCGATCTGTCCAACGTTCCCAAGCAATATCACGACCTCTGCCTTACCTTTTCAAAATCACGCGCTCTGTCCCTACCTCCTCACCGACCCTACGATTGTTGCATTGACCTGCTGGCGGGAGCCAAGCTTCCGTCTGGTCGTCTCTACAGTCTGTCGGGTCCGGAGAAACTCTCCATGGAGGAGTATATTCATGAGTCCCTCGCCTCGGGCATCATCCGCCCTTCCTCCTCTCCTGTTGGTGCTGGGTTATTTTTTGTGGGGAAAAAGGACGGCTCACTACGGCCCTGCATCGACTACCGGGGGCTCAATCAAATTACCATCCGCAACAAATATCCTCTTCCCCTTATTAACACTGCCTTTGAACCCCTCTCGCAGGCCGTCATTTTCACCAAGCTCGACCTCCGTAATGCGTACCACTTGGTGCGTATACGGGAGGGGGATGAATGGAAGACTGCCTTCAATACCCCGTTGGGCCACTACGAGTACCTGGTGGTCCCCTTCGGCCTTACTAACGCCCCGGCAGTCTTCCAGGGCATGGTGAATGACGTCCTGCGAGACCTGTTGGGGAAGACTGTTTTCGTGTATATCGATGATATTTTGATTTTTTCTAAGTCCCCCCAGGAGCACATTCTCCATGTCCGGGAGGTTCTCCAGCGCCTGCTTGAAAACCAGCTCTTCGTTAAGGCAGAGAAGTGCTCCTTCCACGTCTCCTCAGTCCCGTTCCTCGGCTTCATCATCGAGGAGGGCAGCATCCGGGCGGATCCCGCCAAGATCAAGGCGGTGACAGAATGGCCTCAACCCACCTCTCGTAAGCACCTGCAACAGTTTCTTGGTTTTGCCAATTTTTATCGTAGGTTCATCCGTAATTACAGTGTCATTGCTGCTCCCCTAACCAAACTCACCTCCACTGCTTTTTCTTTTTGTTGGAACTCCGAGGCCCAGCTCGCGTTTGAACGCCTTAAGGCTCGGTTTTCCTCGGCCCCTATTCTTTGTCACCCTGACCCCACTCGCCAATTTACGATTGAGGTGGATGCCTCCGACACCGGCGTGGGGGCCATTCTGTCCCAACGAGCCGCCTTGGACAACAAGCTCCATCCCTGTGCTTTCTTCTCCCGGAGGCTGTCCTCCGCCGAGCGGAACTATGATGTCGGGGATCGGGAGCTTCTGGCCATCAAGCTGGCTCTTGAGGAGTGGCGCCACTGGCTGGAGGGGGCAGGTAGCCCCTTTATTGTTTTAACTGACCACCAAAACCTTATTTATCTAAAGTCTGCTAAGAGGCTTAATGCCAGACAGGCTAGGTGGTCATTATTCTTTGCCCGATTTAATTTTTCTGTGTCCTTCCGCCCCGGTTCCCGCAATATCAAAGCGGATGCATTATCCCGTGTTTTTTCCCTTCCCTCCAGTCCTGCTGACCCCGAGCCTATTCTACCGGCTTCCTGTATGGTGGCTGCGGTCTCCTGGACGATTGAGGAGGTTGTGAGGTCCGCCCAGACTTCCCACCCTGACCCCCGTAGTAACCCTAACTCCTCCCTGTTTGTTCCCAACTCCGTCCGCTCCCAGGTCCTTGAGTGGGTTCACGCCTCCTGTCTGGCGTGTCACCCAGGTGTTGCCAGAACGACCACCCTCGTCAGGAGGAGTTTTTGGTGGCCCACGCTCAAGGAGGATACCCGTGCTTTTGTCCTGGCCTGCGCGGTGTGCGCCAGGAGCAAGGCTTCCCACCAGCCTCCCTCTGGTCTTCTCCTTCCCCTCCCTGTCCCGGGCCGTCCTTGGAGCCACATTGGCGTTGACTTCGTCACCGGTCTGCCATTGTCAGAGGGCAACTCCGTCATTCTGACAATTGTGGATCGGTTCTCCAAGGCGGTTCACTTTGTTCCCCTCCCTAAGCTCCCGTCCGCCCTCGAAACTGCGGAGCTCCTGGTGTCACAGGTGGTCAGGCTGCACGGGATCCCATCCGACATTGTGTCGGACCGTGGGCCCCAATTCTCCTCCCAGGTGTGGAAGGCGTTCTGTGTAGCCCTGGGGGCCTCGGCCAGTCTGTCGTCTGGTTTTCATCCCCAGTCTAACGGCCAGGCAGAGAGGGCGAACCAGGACCTGGGGGCCGCCCTGCGGTGCGTCACTGCACGCAATCCCGCCTCCTGGAGCCGTTTTCTTCCCTGGGTAGAGTACCCCATAACTCCCTTAAGAGTGCGTCTACAGGGTTGTCCCCGTTCGAGTGCTCATTAGGTTACCAACCCCCTCTCCTGTCGGCCCAGGAGGCCGAGGTAGCAGTCCCCTCCGTTAAGTCCCACATCCTCAAGTGCAAACGCATGTGGAGACTTGCACGCACCGCACTCCTGCGTTCTAATTCCCGTTCTCAACGTCTGGCGGACCTGCACAGGACCGCAGCCCCTAAATACAGAGCCGGGCAGCAGGTCTGGCTTTCCACATCCAACATTTCCCTTCCCTCCTCCTCTAAGAAACTTCGGCCCCGGTTTATTGGTCCCTTCCCTGTTGTTTGTCTCATTAACCCGGTTTCCGTTAAACTCTCCCTCCCTTCCTCCCTCAAGGTCTACCCCGTTTTTCATGTGTCACAGATCAAGCCTGTCGCCTCCAGCCCCCTCAGTGCCCCTACCCTCCCTCCTCCACCCGTCCGGGTCATCGACAACGCCCCGGCCTACACGGTGGACCGCATTATCGACATCCGCCGTAAGGGTCGGGGTTTTCAATACCTCGTGGACTGGGAGGGGTATGGTCCTGAGGAGCGGTCGTGGCTCCACAGGAGCCTCATCCTGGATCAATCATTGATCCAGGATTTCCACAGTCGCTTCCCTCTCAAGACCAGGCCGCCAGGTACGCCAGGGGGCGTACGTTGAGGGGGGGGGTACTGTAATGTTCCGCTCCCTTCCTGTTCGTTTTCTGTATATTCCTGTTTTCCCTCCGTGTCATGTTGGATCCTTTTGTCCGTGTTTTCCCCGCTGCTGTGGTCTGGGCGTTTCCTTCTCTGTCTTGTTCGTCTGGTTGTCTTACTTCCGCCTTTTCACTCCGTCCCCCCTCGTTGCATGCATTTCCTCACCTGGTGTTTCTTAATCACTCCCGTTTATTTTCCACACCTGTTCCTTGTTTAGTTCTGTCATTAACCTCACTATTTATTCCTTCGGCTGGCTGCCAGTCGGCGCCAGTTCGTTAACTATCGTCACGCGGTGTTAATGCTCGTTGTTTGCCTGGTCGCGTTCAAAGAACTACTCGCTTGGTTGTGGGATATTATCCCCTTGCAGCTAGAGTTCCGCTCCTAACTACAGTCTGGTAGTTATCCTCCAAGTCATTTCTTGTTGTGCATGCAGCTAACCTGTTTCCCCTCTCCTCCATCTAACCCAGCTCCCATTCTCCCGTGGCAGTGTTCGTTTCCCCCCGTTTTCGTTGTGTGTGTTGCGGTACCTCCACCTCCAGCTCGTGTAGGCTCCGGGTTGGCGTGTTACCTGGCTACCCTCCAGTTGTTCCTGTCCGGCCGAAGAAGCCAACTAGTTCTTCGGTTCCGGTTCCGGGAGCTCTGGAGACCAGTCAGCTCCTTCCGGACCTACCGCAGCTACGCCACACTACCCAGCCCTGCCGTGCTTCACCAACCACCTACCTCTCAAGCCCTGCACCTCCGTGAGAACCTCCCGGTCATTTCCGTGCCTTCCCTTGCACTAACCCCACCTGCTTTGTTTTGTTCTGTACCGGTGCAGTCATTCCGGTCCAGTTCCTGTCCTGCCGTAGTGAGCCGCTCCCCAGCTAGTCCAGTCCAGTCCAGGTGTGAGCCGTGCACCTACCTGTCCAGTCCAGTTCCGGTTTGGAACAATCCGTTCCAGACCCTGCTTCCCGTGTGGACCTCCCGGTCCAGTTCCAGTCCAGTCCAGTTCCGGTTTGGAACAAATCCGTTCCAGACCCTGATTCCAGTGTGACCTCCCGGTCCAGTTCCAGTCCTGTCCAGTTCCGGTTTGGAACAAATCCGTTCCAGACCCTGATTCCAGTGTGGACCTCCCGGTCCAGTTCCAGTCCAGTCCAGTTCCGGTTTGGAACACACCCGTTCCAGATCCTGATTCCAGTGTGGACCTCCCGGTCCAGTTCCAGTCCAGTCCAGTTCCGGTTTGGAACATTCCGTTCCAGATCCTGATTCCCAAAGTGGACCTCCCGGTCCAGTTCCAGTCCAGTCCAGCTCCGGCTTGGAGCAGCCCGTCCCGGGCTTCCTTGCTGTTCCAGCGTAATATTGTGTATTGCCTTTTCTGTACAGTGTTGGGACTACCCCAACACTTAATTTAATAAACCCCCCTTTTTGTGAATCTGTCTCCTGGTCGTTGCACTTGGGTTCGTCTCGTTCCGGGTTCGTAACAAGATTAGCATAATTCGGTGCAAAAGCTGCTCCCATTGCTGTACCCTGAGTCTGTAAATAATAACAGCCATTGTATTGGAAATAGTTCATGGTGAGTGCCATCTCCGTAAGGGTGATAAGGAAACTTGAAGGGGGTAATAGGTCTTCCGGGCGTGTGGAGAGGTAGTATGACAGAGCTTCCAGACCTCCTTTATGGGGAATGTTGGTGTATAAACTCTGTACATCTAACGACGCTAAAATAGTAGCTGAATTCACATGAACACCTTCAATAACCCTAAGAAGATCAGACGTATCACCTATATACGAAGGCAGGGTAGGAACCAATTTCTTAATAAAAAAGTCAACATATTGTGAGAGAGGTTCTGTAAGGCTACCATTGCCTGACACTATAGGGCGCAGTGGAGGATCAGATACAGACTTGTGAATTTTTGGGAGACCATACAATATCGGGCATATGGGGTATTTAGTAGTTAAGAAATCCCTTTCATTTTTAGTGATCCAACCCGTAGACAAGACATTTTCTATGGCAGAGTAAATTTCACATTTTATGCGCTCTGTTGGATTAGCGCAAAGAGGTGAGTAGAATTGTTCATTCAAAAGTTGTTTTTTTATACTCTTATCGTATTGTTCAAACGCTAGAACAACTACTGCTCCGCCTTTGTCGGCGCTGCGAATGACCAAGTTTGAATTAAGTTGTAGATCTTTCAAGGCTTTGCGTTCTTGTACATTTAAATTGTTCCTGTATCGAATATTTGTTTATTTTGCCTACGCCCCCTAGAGGGTTCTATCGCTGTGGACACTGTGTCCATTGCTCTAACTCTAATGACATTAAAGTCTTCTGTCATCCACGTTCGGGCAAGGAATTTAAAATAACCACTTTTATTAACTGCAACACTACCCACGTAATCTACATGTTGAAATGTATATGCTCCAAAATCTACATCGGACAGACTAAGAGAGCCCTCAAACTTAGAATTGCTGAACATAAGACCGCGATCCGGTCCAAGAATATGGACTATGCTATTGCGCGACATTACGCTGAAGCCAATCATGGTTCTGTCTCTTCTCTAAAATTTTGGGGTATTGAGAGAGTCACTTTATCATCCAGAGGCGGAGATATTATTAAGCAACTGCTCCGCAGGGAGGCGTACTGGATACACACACTCAATAGTGTGGAACCCAATGGGTTAAATGAGTCGCTGAATCTTTCATGTTTTTTGTAACTTGTGTACAGGCTTTTTGATTTTCATTTTATATTGTTTTATGCCATGTTCACAATAGACAATTATTTAGTTAATTTACCTATGACATTTGTCGGTCTTCTCTTTATCCTGTTAAAGAAGATAACATTGTGTATGTGGTATCTATGACGAGATTTATTAGTCCTACACATGCGCACCTTATTTTGTGTAATTGATGGGAGGGTATTTATATACCTCCCGGTGCATTGTCTGTATTTCCATTTTGACTCTGAAGAAGACGTCGTTGACGTCGAAACGTCAGTCGCATTAAAATATTTTGTTTTGCTCTGAGCTCTGTGTGCTGTGCTCCAGTCCTCCTTATCTCGGGTTAGTCCTAGCGAAGTAGTCCGGGTTTGGTATTCTCGCGCTCCATACACGCAGTGTTGTGGTCTCTGTACACTGTCGAAAACGGAGCACCGAACTGCGTCAGCCTTCCCAGTCGTCGCCACACTCCTCCTCCGCATTATCTTCTCCTTTCTTTTCTCTGGTGGCCTTTTGAAGTTTGCCTGCAGTCCTAGATCAGTCCCGAATCCCGACATCTTCAACTCCGGTGAAGAACGATGGTAAACTTTGTAGCTGTAGATCCAATGGACATTCCCGAGCATATGTTGTGAATGCATCTCCATGGTGACGACCACAAACAAAATTATCCCGAATATACAATTCGTTAATATTATCAAAACAAGCAGCATGAGTGTCCTGAACAATCTCCAGCCCGCTTCCCCGTCCCACAACAGACACACAGCGCATTAAAAAAACAAAAGACAAAAGCCCGACACAACAAAATACATTCAAATTAACAGACACGAACACGAGAGACAGCTGGACTACATGTCGCCATTACAGCGCCACGTGACGTCATCAGGACCTTGTTTTGAATGCACGTTTTTTCCATTTCTCCCAGAACTGATTTATGTCAATGGAAGCCTCAATTTCTTGTAAAGTTTGGACATAATGTTGTTTCTTTTTCGAATTAAGAGTACGCTTATATTTTTTTAAGTGTTTCACAATACTGATGTCTTAAGGCATAATTTTCTGGTTGATTGTTTTTCTGATTGGATAGTTGTCTAAGTTATTTTCTAATAATTTTGCACTCCATATCAAACCACGTTTCATTTTTAGGTTTCTTAATTTTGATAAGGGTAGCCATGATAGCAACCTTGTGGTATCAGCCCACTTATAGGTCATATTTATTTTAGTCAGTTTATGGGGCTCTTGAACTGTTGACGTTTCAGATCTTTTCAGGAAGACATTAATTTGGCAGTGGTCCGATAATGGCAACTGTGATCTAACAGTGAGTGCACGGATGGAGGACGGGTCCATGTCAGTAAGTGCGTAGTTGACTACACCAGACCCAAGAGATGAGCAATATGTGAACCGACCTAATGAGTCCCCACGGATCCTACCATTAAGCACGTACAGGCCTAAGCCTCGACAGGGGCGGCAGTGTAGTATAATGGTTAAGGAACTGGCCTTGTAACTGAAAGGTTGTAGGTTCGATTCCCAGGTAGGACACTGCCGTTGTACCCTTGAGCTAAAGGTACTTAACCTGAATCGCTTCAGTATACATCCAGCTGTATGAAAGGATAAATGTAATAAGATGTAATAAGAAGTTGTGTAAGTCGCTCTGGATAAGAGCATCGGCCTGTAATGTAATGACAGAGATGCAACAACTCCTTCCCATGCTTATTGACAATATTGTCAGGGTTATTCCACGTTTTTGTTGTCGGGGTGATGTGCGGAGAGGATTCAAAGATATGATTATTACCAAGAGTTTCAATGGTTTCACCCTCTCGGCCTGTTCTGCCATTACACAAGAACACATTCTCCTGAGCCTGGAGATGGCTCATCTCTGTGTGGAGACTGTTAAAAAATTCTACACTGAAGTAGGGAGACCCAGCAGGTGCAGTGTGAACTGCACAAGGAAAGAGGTCTTTGTCACGATTAATTGTGCTATTAAGCCGTAGCCAAATGTGCGTGACCTCTTTCTTTTCTATTGATAAGTGGCATCTCAGGTCCTCTTTAAACCACACGATGACTTCATCTCCACATGATGAGTCTCTTCCACGTTTTACATGAGCATGTTTGAAAGATGGCAGTATAATCTCCCTAGAGCCTGAGGGACAGGTGAGTTTCCACATCTGATCTTCACCATGTTTCTAAGAGCACTATGATGTCGTGACCAGTGATGTTTTTAAGGAAATCTGGGTTTACACTTTTAGCTCCAAATATTGAAGAATACATTCCTAGGGTGTTCCATGGGCTGATAGAAAGAGATCTCATTCGAATACAATGCATTTGTTGGTTATCAATGAGTATAATGAGAAGAAAAAATGTATATATACTGTATATATTTAACATTTTAGTATTATTTAGACAATGAATATTTGCACATATTTATTATAATTAACTGAAATATGTGGTGCAGGCTACCTGTTACCTGCCATGTTGTTTAGTGGAGTATACTGAGGATTAGCTGTAGTAGTTTACTCTCTCTCTCTCTCTCCCTCCCTCCCTCCCGCTCCACAACATTGTTGCAGACAACAGCACAGCACAGTGAATCTCTTTGATTACATTGTGGATAAAAGATACCCTTTCTGCTTGGTAGTGGAGAATTGTTTTCATTTAAAGGCGAACCACTTGGTTCACAGTTCTAGAGGGTTGGGGTTCCAGTTTTCCAAAGGGGTTAAAATTAAACTACACGCATGTCTGTGCACATTATGATTGCCTGCCACTAGTGTTCATAACTGGGCCACTCGCAAAACCAGCTCAGGGGTTTAACCACAGATTATTCTCCAGTTACTCCCGTGTCCCTCACATCTTCTCTGTGCTCCTCACATCCTCTCTGTGCTCCTCTCACATCCTCTCTGTGCTCCTCACATCCTTTCTGTGCTCCTCACATCCTCTCTCTGTGCTCCTCTCATCTTCTGTGCTCCTCACATCCTCTCTCTGTGCTCCTCACATCCTCTCTGTGCTCCTCACATCCTCTCTCTGTGCCCCTCACATCCTCTCTGTGCTCCTCACATCTTCTGTGCTCCTCACATCCTCTCTGTGCTCCTCTCACATCCTCTCTCTGTTCCTCACATCCTCCTTCTGTTCCTCACATCATCTCTGTGCTCCTTAACATGTTGCTTTTGCAATTTGAAAAGTATTCCAAGAAATATATTGCCTTTGCATATTTGAAGAGTATTCCAATAAATATATTGCTTTGGCAATTTGAAGCGTATTCCAATAAATATATAGACTTTGCAATTTCAAAAGTATTACAATAAATACATTGCCTTTGCAATTTGAAGTGTATTCCAAGAAATATATTGCCTTTGCAATTTCAAGTGTATTCCAATAAATATATTGCCTTTGCAATTTGAAGAGTATTCCAATATATTGCTTTGGCAATTTGAAGCGTATTCCAGTAAATATATTGCCTTTGCAATTTGAAGAGTATTCCAAGAAATATATTGCCTTTGCAATTTGAAGAGTATTCCAAGAAATATGTTGCCTTTGCAATTTGAAAAGTATTTCAAGAAATATATTGCTTTTGCAATTTGAAGCGTATTCCAATAAATATATTGCCTTTGCAATTTGAAGAGAATTCCAATAAATATATTGCCTTTGCAATTTGAAGGGTATTCCAAGAAATATATTGCTTTTGCAATTTGAAGCGTATTGCAATAAATATATTGCCTTTGCAATTTGAAGCGTATTCCAATAAATATATTGCCTTTGCAATTTGAAGAGTATTCCAAAAAATATATTTTTGTATGTGAGCCGTGTAAGTGGTTGTGGGGAAAGAGCAAATGCTATGCAAATAAATAATGCAGCGGAGCGCCCTGTACTTTAGAGCAGCTCAGGGTGACGGGATGGAGTCCCACCTTCTGTCCTCTGGTTAATCTAGGCCTTCCCCAGAATATAGCAGAGAGAGAGAGAGAGAGAGAGAGAGAGAGAGGGGGAGGGAGGGAGAGAGGGAGGGAGGGAGAGAGGGAGAGGAGGGAAGAGCGAAACTGCCAGAATACCGAATTACGCCAGGCTGAGGATAAAAGTTCCTCGCTGCCTGGAATGTATTGACCCATGGAGATCACTCAGAGGTCTCCATTTCACTCCAAATAAAAACCACCCCCCCCCCTCTCTCTCTCCATCTCTCTCTGTCTCTCTCCCCGTCTCTCTCTCTCTCCCTCGCTCTCCCTTTCCCTCTCTCCCCGTCTCTCTCTCAGTCTCTCTCGGTCTCTCTCTCTGTCTCTCTCTCCCTCTTCCTCTCCTTCTCCCTCTCTTCCTCTCTCTCCATCTCTCCATCTCTCCCTCTCTCTGTGTGAGTCCACTGAATTTCTTTCAAGTGTCTGCATTTCTGAATCTCACTCAGGAGAAATACAACTATTCAAAGCTTCAGATCTCTCAAGCACAGTGAGAAGCAGCTTCAGATGTCATGCAGCAATAAGCGTCAGCTTCAGCTCTCACTCAGCAGTAATGTAAAACCTCAGCTTGTCCACTGCATTAAAGATGAGCTTCAGACTGTATGCTGTAGTAAGAATACACACAGAGTACATCTGATTCCTACTGGACCCATGTACAATCACTTAGAGTTAAATGGACACTGATCATTTAGCTGTTTAACAAACAGCTTCATATCCCACAGTGCAATAAGAACCAGCTTCAGATTTCACTCTGAAGTGCACAATAAAATGTTCAGTGCCAAATCATCTGAGATAGAGTCCATTGATCCATTTGGGTTCACACTGTAAACTCTGTCAGAGTTAAATGAACACTGAGCATTTTACCATGTTCGACGCAGCTTCAGACACCTCTTTGTAGAACGGCTGCATGAGCAGCTTCAGCAGTACTTCTGAGAGAGAGTAAGCCTCTTAACCCCTGTTAGCTCCAGCTAGCCCCTCTTAGCCCCCATTAGCTCCTGTTAGTCCTCATTAGCTCCTGTTAGCCCCCATTAGCCCCATTAGCCCCCATTAGCTCCTGTTAGTCCCCATTAGCCCCCATTAGCACCTGTTAGAACCCGTTAGCTCCTGCTAGCCCCCATTAGCTCCTGCTAGCCCCCGTTAGATCTTGTTAGCTCCTGTTAGCCCCTCTTAGCTCCTGTTAGCCCACGTTAGCCCCCATTAGTCCCTGTTAGTCCCTGTTAGATCCTGTTAGATCCTGTTAGATCGTGTTAGATCGTGTTAGATCGTGTTAGCTGCTGTTAGCCTCGTTTAGCCCCTCTTAGCCGCTCTTAGCCGCTGCGTTTACACCTTCCTGACCCCTGGGCTGGGCCCATCTCGAGCCGCTCAGCCCTCCCTGTGTCAGTGTATGAATATGCAGAGCAGAACCGTGTGAGCGAGTGTATGAGTGCGCTAAGCACCGCCACAGGGCCTGTAGGTTTTAATCGTTACTCAGTGCTTAATTCATCAATGAAAAATCAGGTGGATACACTCCATCACCTCATCTGGTTTCCCGGCTCTGAATCTGTCACTAGTTTTTTTATTTTTTTACAGTGAAAACGAAACCCAGCAGAACCCTGTGGTGAAGAGTGACAGTGCTGGGTCAGGTGACAGGAAGTGATGCGGGACTCACCGGTGCAGCGTCTCTGCAGGGAGAGGATCTCCAGGTGAAGCCCCCGGAGCAGCGCCATGTGCTCCTGCCGCAGGAAGGCCGTGCTCCGCTCCACGCCATCCACCTGCCTCGCCAGCGTATCCGTCTCCATGGCTACCGCCTCCCCGCCCTGCCCAGGAGGGAGGGAGGCCATGGCACAGGTGCGTCAGCACGGGCCACGCCCACAGGTAAGCTGCACAGGTATCAGGTATGCGGGGGGAGTCAATCAATTTGTGAAATTAACTGAAATTTAGTTCATTTGTTGAAAAAAAAAAAAAAAACATCCTCATAGAACATTACGAGCCATTTTATAATTTGTTAATTGATTTTCAGTTTTCAGTTCAGAATTCCTGAATTTACTGAAATGCCATTAAACCCAACCCCCCCTCCTGTTGGCTCATGAGTTTACGTATTCATTTCCCATTATGAAACAGTGCTCTTTGAAAAACCCCACAGGGAACATCTATAAAACAAGCACACACTACATTTGAGATTATTCCTCCTACATGATAGCATGTCTGCCCAAAAGGAAATCAATCAGCATGGAAACTCAATAACTACATTCATTTGAACTCAAATTCCCAAATTAAATATGACCATGCTATGTTGAGAGAAAACAATAAATAAATTAATTTTCTTGTAATAAATAACTTAAATCAAACAAATCTACTGGGATTATGTTTCTTCATTGCAGGGTGAACTCCACATTTGGCTATTCCAACGTACAGACTCAAGACACTTTTCTGTTGGTCTAGTTTCTATTCCGTGTGGCGTTTGACAGGTGAAGCTCAATTGGTTTCGATTCACCCACGGTGCACAGTTGGACTGCCGTCTTGGCAGCAGGCATAATCTAGTGATAATATCTGTCCACTCTACCGTTCATAAATTAGCTTCTGAATGACAAATCCAAGATCTGCCTCGGGGGGCACGCCGCGATCTGAATTTACAGGATACGGCTAACACCGGTGCGCGAGGAGAACGCGCTCGTTTCAGTTCAGTTCAGTTCAGTACAGCTGGCGGTGTCACGGAAAGGTCCACACGATCTGTCCGCGGTTCTGAAGCAAGTGAGCGGCTTTAAAATATCTCTTGTTTCCTATGCATAGTCACTTTTGACCCAAAGCCTTTTTTCCGTTTCAGGACATGTTCTAAATCTTCTGCTTTCAAGGTAACTGAAAACTACGCTTTCTTTTAGAACATTTACATTTCTCGACCACGTTGATGCACAAACTAGATAGACAGGTCTACATTCGACATCACAATTTGTTCCTTAAAAACTTTTTAATGTTTCTTTAATTGTTGTTTGAAAGCAGCCGTTTCCACGTATCAGATGTCAAGGGAAAAATCAATTCCATAATCTATTACAATCGATTGGAACTGGAGTCTTTGGGTTTTTAAATATGAGGCCCTGGGAAAAAAAAAAACTGTTACTATCCACTTTCAGATACAGGACCGGTGGTATACTGAACTTTCTGTCCACCCTGTAGGCCTACGATTCCTTCAGCGGTATCGGTTTTGAAGAAAGCAGCGGAATATGATCACGCCCATCACGTGGCTGTACTCCAAACACTTTTATTGAAACTACCGCAAAAAAAAAAAAAGAGCCATCGAACCAGGCTTGTGCGAGCGTCACTACGTGGTTAGAACCAATTCAAGCATCCACTTTGAACGGACCAGTTGGTTGTGTCACCCGTCAGTGCCCGGAACGCCAGGCATCAGAGGCGGCGCTGGATAAACTGCGCGTGAGGGAAGCGGGCGCACGGGAACAGTGCAGCTTTCTAGGAAACCTGACCTTTGGGCTCAGAGCGGTGTTAAACGTCAGGAGACGAGACAGCGAGACCGATGCTGTCAAACACATGACGGCCCAACACCGAGGTGGTGCACGTTGGCCGATCACCAAGTGTCGTTGAAGCACAATTTAGCGGCCACACTTTCTTCGGCGAGAAAGAAAACGACTGGGTGGGCCGGCCGCCTCGTCCTCGTGCGTGCTTTAACCCTTTGATGTCGCCAGCCTACTGGAATATAGATGACGTAGTGCGAATGATGGAGACAGCCCACCCACGGCTGGCATTATGTAGACTATGTAATTGCAAATGCCCTGTGAATTAGTCTATTGCATCGCTTGATGTAAGCTGTATGCTTCTTCTCGGTAGTGTCATTACACAGAACAGGCAACATCTGATGACGATAATCTATTTAGCACATGACGACCGAGGCCGGCCAACTTCGAATAGGCTACGTAGCATATTGTAAAAACGGACGCCCGTTAGGAAACAGTTTTGAATAGGCTACTGTAGGCAACTTCAAATGCAATATTCACAGTCACAACAATGGAATAGTAAAATGTATAGAGATTAAATAGATAGCCTACGTAAGCGACCACACCATTTGGTAATATATGTTAATTTAAAAAGTCAAGTTTTAGTACTGTAGTCTGTAGCACGGACATGACAACATTCTAGCAATGTTATGGTGTTGGATATGGATAATTATGTAGTTAACAACGTCAAAAACAAATGGTTTGTGAGCTCCCTTAGCCATGGCATGTGCTATATTTGCTATAAAACAAATGCAGTTGTTTGGTTTGGTATGGTTAAGTTCACAGGGAAACTGAATATTGAATAAAACATACGTTTGTTTGATTGTCCTTACCTTTACAGCAAGAGAAAGAATTACTGGATCCCAAAGTCGTCAAGTTATTCTGCTTCATAAACTTCAACCCAAAATCTTAGTGTTTTCAAGACATTTTCAGATTCCTATAAACGCAGAAATGGCTAAAGCAGGTCGCGTTAGTATGGGCGCAAACTAATAGTTAAAATAAAATGAAGATGCGCGAAGATTTATGATTGAGCCACGCAGATAAACACTGCATCGAAAAACCGACAGAGGTTGCGGTGCATTTCATTTTGTCATAGGACACCGAAATCTGTTTACGTCCATAGCAAATAGGCTACAGCCGCGATGCGCAGGATGTCAGCAGATTCATTTCGCAACCGCATTGCACGCTAATCGGAAAATAAAAAACTAACATCAGTCCGACGCCAGATTTAAAAAAATAAAATAAATGCAAAGCGAAATCTGTGAAGGTAACATCATTCACCCTTCTGCTCGTGCTCGGGCGGGCGAAGGATACGGTAGGCGTATGATAAACAATAGCTCGTGACCGGAACAGGCGCGTGAGCACAGCGCGAGCGGGGAACGCGGATTGGCAGAGGCAGACGCCTCTTCCCACCCAGTGGCACCACAAATCTACCAGCCCAAATCAATACGCGGGGCAGGAACAGTGGACGGGTTTATTTTTCTCCCCGCCGATAGATGTCATTTGCGTCGTAAAGGACGCAGAAGAGATATTGGACTGTAAAACACGGTTATTCGTAATCGTAGGGATGACCGATGGCAACAGACAATATAACATTTATCACTGGAGCCCTCAGTGAAAACAGCGATTTTCTTGTCCGTTCAGACATAAAGTAGCCTAACGCTTATATTGACTAGTCGCAGCAATAAATCAGATTACTGGGCCCATTATATGAAAATCGATCCATCCATCAGATTGCATTTTGATATACAACTCCTTAAAACGGACGTATCTCAGCCTACATTCAAATTATAGCGGATATGAATTGAAGGGATGGTGTTTTTCCAGCGGCAATAGTGGAGTAGAAGAATAAGTGAGGCGTTTAGGGTCTGTATTTGCTTTGAGACGTGGAGCTGTCCCAAGGCAACATTTTACAATCACATAGTATTACAAGAACTCACTTCACCGTCTGTGACATCGTGTAGACTAGACAAATAAAAATAATAAACTCCCGAAAATCCACAACTTTAAGTGCAAATGTACTTCCACAGTCCAGTGAAGTGAGCTGTCGAGTAAATATATAGTGGAAACTATTCAATAGTAGAAATGGACAATGTCAATTCCCAATAATATCAGTTATTGCAGAAAAAAACAGGTGATGAATTTGGAGGCGATTCACTCCACAAACCCAGAAAACAACCTTATTTGTATACAGTCGTTATTTGCGTTATTTGCAATTTTGGCTCCAAAGAATCTATTGATCCATTTCATTTTTTAAATCTTAGCACATCTTACAAAAAACCCCACAGTGATTGTGTTGAAATATAATTCGGCATGTTATACATTTGGGGGTGCGGTGGGTGGGTCAGGGAATCTATGTAGGCCCTAGACACAGCTTATTTGTACGAGGTTATGAATCATAATAATAATATTGGATTGCATTTATAGAGCGCCTTTTGCCACTGCCAACCACCAGGGGGCGTTTCCTCACCTTGTATCCCAGACGTCTTGTTGAACTTCTTCACATTGTAAGTGCTTGTAATTGTAATATTATAATTGCAGATATTGCTGCTTGTTATTGTTTAGTGGACTGTACACCAGCCTTGGCTCATCTTCGTCTGTGGTGAATAAAATGTTGGTATGTATAGCATTTCTCTTTCCCTGAGTTTTGCCATCACAGACTTGTACACCTCTACCTCACAGGTTGGGCCCCACCTGTGGTTCAACAGGTGGTCACGGGATGGCGAACACAACCTCAAAAAACAAACTAATGATGTCCTCGACAAGGTCATTGAACTTCTCTGAATCTTTCTTTTTACGAGACCTTTAATGTCTTTGTGTTCACGCCAGTCTTGCCTTGAGAAAAAGTGTAATCGCTGTGACATTTATCTATATGCATAATGTCTTCCTGGCCGCTGTCCACGGCTCAAGGGGGCTGGAGACACAAACTCCCCGACTGTACGAAGGTTAATTTATGCAGAAGCGCCATTTTCAAGGAGAGCATAGGTTTAGTGTGAGAATTACACGGTCAGGAACTTTCAGCACCTTGGATAAGGATATGAGCGGACCTCTATATCTGCGACACATCGCCCCCCAGTGGCAAAAAGCCAAAGTTGTATTAATTTTTTAAAATCACAGTCTTCTGTAGGCCAGTGTTTCTCATCTCTGGTCCTGGGGACTCACTGTGTACGCTGTTTTTTATGTGTGTGTTTATTAAAGGTTGTTGAACAAGATCTACCATAATTGTGTAGTTAAACTTATTTTAACACAATGCAGGTTTGGCTATTTGCTGCCAGTAAACTCCATTCATTTTACACAGATATTTTCAGGTTTCCACACTCTCAGCAAATGGGGACCCAACTGATTTCACCTGTCAGTGGAATTATTTACAATTTGGTACATACAGCAATTATGAATTATACACAATTATGAACAATTTGCATCTAATTACAATACAGAGCTTGTTACTAAGATTGGAAGAGAAACCAGCATACACAGTGGGCTATATTGTCAGTGCAAAGTGGACTATACTTCATGGTAAAAAAATCACAAATTCTTTGGCCTGTCAAAAAAAAAAAAGGTCTGAAAACTGTTAAGTGAGTGGCTTGCAGGGCCAGAGTTATCATTCTCAGTGTGATAAATCTGCACCCTAAATTATCACAATAACACTGTGTGAGTGACCCCTCGAAAATAAGTTCCACACGTGTTACATTGGTTATTTTTTATTTTGTTAAATACATTTCTTTTTCGTACAAATATGTGATAGTGGTTACATTTTCATTCATTATAAAAAACACGATTCATCACAAGACAATGAAAAACAGTTCGCAATCTATGCACAATTTACACGTCAGAATTTGATTACATCAGAAAACTGCAACATTCTATCTGTTGCATAATTTAATTTAAGTGCCTCTTCAAAATGAGATAACCACAATTTAGTCAGAATCTCGCTGACTCCCCCACCCCCTGCCCCCTTCCTGTCCAGACATACACACACTTGTCACAATTTAAACTGTCAGGCAAGTACAAAGAGAAATGGGCTAACTAAACACTAAAGAAACCCGGAAGAAGATGTTGTCAAATTCAAATTCAAATAAAATATATCTATAGGTATAGTAGTATAGTATAATAGGTCTGTATGAAACCAACAAAGGTGAAATATCCACACTGTGTTTTTTAAAGACAACAGACTGTGGAATATTATTTCTTGACGAAATGAAGTACAGGAAGCTGTCTCACAGCGGACAAAGGAAACAGAACCAAGGCCACTCTGGTAAAGTTAAAACAAATGACTGTTCCAGTTAAAGGTCATGATCCCAGTCGCAATGTCAATAATTTCAATTTAGCACATTTTAATTGACCCTCATCTCATCTAAACCCTAAATTATATGCATTGCCTGCCTTCATAGAAATACATACGAGTATGGGTTCCTGAAACAGGTCAACAATGTTGTGTTAATTTGTTTGATAGGACGCACGCACACACGCACGCACGCACGCACACACACACACACACACACACACACACAATGTACCCTTAATAGTACCCCACCAAAGACACCCACTTCATCAGTGCCTTCAAAAGATGGTGATGTCACCTGTGTGGTGACCTCATAGCTTAAGGAGCTGGATACAGTGTGATCTGTTGCTGGTCCACATGAATGTAAACTAGCCCCTAACAGGAGCATGCTGTTGCACTAATCACTAATCTACAACAAATCAACACCTATTTCACCATCCCCCAACACATTTATAAAGATCAAACCCAACAACAGCACTCACACAACCTCATTTGTGAGGTAACTTATTTTTCATAAGTTTCTTTTTCCTGAAGGCTGATAATACAATAAGACGCAACACACAAAACAATTAACTTCAGTGCAAATAAATTACACATGCACAAAATGTAGAAAAGGTATCGAGTTTACAGAGAACACTAAATTATTCCCAGAGAGAAAGTACAGCCCATGTCTTTAAATGCAAGGGATGGTTTGTTCCTGAATTTTTTATTTTTCTTAATTTGGAATGTCCAATTGTCCCCCTCCATCCGCAGACCCATGGCTTTCCTTCAAAACACGTGGGGTTTCCTGGATAGTGCAGCCTGGCTATGGGCTGCTGTGAGGTCACTGTGTGTCATAGAAATGGACCAATTACTGGCCTCTGTGGAGTGTTCACTCGGCTTTGGACACCACAGCCCAGATCTGCAAAACTGAATCACCAGAGGGAGAGACATGAGGGCCTTTATATGACCTTTGACCCCACTCCTCCAGTAAACTTGGTGACTAACAATGAAGGATAACAGTCTTGTAAACGGTGGCAGTCGAGTAGCTTCAGAGTGTAAAAGTGCGTTGTGTCCGGGTCCATCTGCGGTCGGCCATGTCCCCACGGGTCCCGTCCCCAATTCCGCTCTCACTTTCACTTGAGAAACGCGAGAGAGGGGACAGGTGGACCCCAGACGGACACACGAACATTTTTGGGGAAAGTGCTGCCAGTAACCCCCCGAGTGGTAGTCATCAACGTCGCAATTATAGGATTCATATTTCTCTGAAATGATAAATTACAGCTTTAAGAATATTTATTTTTATGTGTATTATGTAGCCTATATACTGTTGGCTATGTGACAATTCTGACATAAATGTATGGTGCTGCAAATTTCTGAATGATAAATTACAGCCTCTTCTTCGATTTGAGCTTTAAACCATGGATGCGCAGTGAATAGTTTTTGAATTATTGACACTAAATGAGACTATAGTAGAAACTGGGTGAAAATTGCCTCTAGTGGGCCATAGTTAATAGGATTAAGGGAACAGAGAAGATTTAGCACAAGACAACTCAACCCTGCAGGACTACTCAACCCTGCAGGACTACTCAACCCTACAGGACTACTCAACCCTGCAGGACTACTCAACCCTGCAGGACTACTCAACCCTACAGGACTACTCAACCCTGCAGGACTACTCAACCCTGCAGGACTACTCAAACCTACAGGACCACTCAACACTGCAGGACTACTCAACCCTGCAGGACTACTCAACCCTACAGGACTACTCAAACCTACAGGACCACTCAACACTGCAGGACTACTCAACCCTACAGGACTACTCAACCCTACAGGACTACTCAACCCTGCAGGACTACTCAAACCTACAGGACCACTCAACACTGCAGGACTACTCAACCCTGCAGGACTACTCAACCCTACAGGACTACTCAACCCTGCAGGACTACTCAAACCTACAGGACCACTCAACACTGCAGGACTACTCAACCCTGCAGGACTACTCAACCCTACAGGACTACTCAACCCTGCAGGACTACTCAACCCTGCAGGACTACTCAACCCTGCAGGACTACTCAACCCTACAGGACTACTCAACCCTGCAGGACTACTCAACCCTACAGGACTACTCAACCCTGCAGGACTACTCAACCCTGCAGGACTACTCAAACCTACAGGACCACTCAACACTGCAGGACTACTCAAACCTACAGGACCACTACACACTGCAGGACTACTCGAACCCTACAGGACTACTCCACCCTAATGGAGCGTCGATTGATCCTGCTGACCCTAGCAGCCCTTGAGCAGAAACTAGCGAAAGGCAGTTAGTAGCAAAAGACAGACAGCCGTGACAGGATTATGAGGTAGCAGATATATACATTTCAGGGACCTGGGGGGTCTAGTTACATTAGCGGCTGCACTACAAATCAACAGAATATTTGCTTTTTAAGATCTCTTTCCCTCATACAGAATATGAGTTCTATACTGTGTGATATACATTGATATATGATTGCACTACACACTGGATAAGACCCATATGTGGCTTTAAGGGCCTCTATACTACTCTACAGACCTGTGTTTGGGATCAGGATGAAAAACAAAAGAAGAACCAAAAAAAAAACAACAACAAAAAAAAACAAAATCAACATAAAAAGCGTGTTTGACGTTAAAAGACGTCCAGCAGGTTGAACAATGTGCTTCACATGAGGTTGCTTGAGTTCATTTGGCTTTAAAAAGTCCAGTTCTGTTTAGTTTTTCTCTCAAAAAATATTTAAAAAAAAATGTAAAAAAGAAAGAAAAGTTGTTAAAAAAAGCAGCATTGTGATCAGGGTTGTGTCCTAAGCCAAGTCCTTCACTAATGTTCATCCTGACAGTTTGGAAAGATGAGCTGGTGAATCTGAGGGAGGGGAGGAGCTAATGATGGGGGGCGGAGCCTCTTATTTCTCCTTCCTGCCATCGCGGCCCGTCTGCAGGAAGTCGCTGCGCAGTAGCCTGCAGAAGAGCACGATGTTCATGGCGGTCATGATCGCCATGCCGACGCTGCCGACGGTGTAGCTGACCAGCGGGACGCGATCGCGGTTGAGCACCAGCCACCGGGTCATCCAGGCCAGCGTGCTGATGCGGAACACCACGTAGGTGCCCAGGTTGACCATGCTGTTGACCCGGTAGGGCGTGGTCTTGGCCCCGCCCGCCAGACGGAGCATCTGCCGCAGGTGCAGGAACACGGAGTTTATCTCCACCAGCAGCGCCACCACCGCGAAGCCCACGTACCGCCGGGACACCACTGCTATCCCAAAACAAGTGATCACCTGAGGGGGGAGGGAGGGAGGGAGGGGGAGAGTCAGAATCCTGCACACACACACACACACACACACACCACACACACACACACACACACACACACACACTCACACACTCACACACACACACACACACACACACACACACACACACACACACACTCACACACACACACACACACACACACACACACACACACACTCGCACACACTCGCACACACTCGCACACACACACACACACACACTCACACACACACACACACACACACACACTCACACACTCACACACACTCACACACACACACACACACACACACACACACACACACACACACACACACACACACACACACACACACACATACACTACTCACAAAAAGTTAGGGATATTTGGCTTTCGGGTGAAATTTATGGAAAATGTAAGTTCACGCTACAGTGATATTATACGTATCATGAAAGTAGGGCATTTAAGTAGAAGCATGCAATGGTGATTTCCTCATCTCAAACAATTTATTGAAACAAAAGCCAACAACAGTGGTGGGTATACCACAACAAAAATGTCAATGTCTCAATAACTTGTCATGTGCCCTTGAGCATCAATTACAGCTTGACAACAACGTCTCATGCTGTTCACAAGTCGACTTATTGTCAGCTGAGGCATGGCGTCCCACTCTTCTTGAAGGGCAGCCCTCAGGTCATGAGGTTCTGGGGTACAGAGTTACGAGCCTCTACACAGTGAGTCAGCTGATCCCATAGGTTTTCTATGGGATTCAGGTCTGGAGAAAGTGCAGGCCACTCCATTTGAGGTACCCCAGTCTCCAGCAGCCTTTCCCTAATGATGCGACCTCGATGAGCTGGAGCATTGTCGTCCATGAAGATGAAATTAGGCCTGTGTTGTTCATGCAGGGGCACAATGACTGGATTAATGATGTTATTCAGGTAGTATGGGCTTGTCACTGTACCATTCACAAAGTGTAGGGCAGTTCTGTATTGACTAGACACACCTGCCCACACTGTAACACCGCCACCACCAAAGGGTCGTCTGGTGACAACAGTGGCTGATGCATAGCGCTCTCCTTGACGTCTCCAACATCGTTGGCGGCCATCATTTCTGCTCAACGTGAATCGACTTTCATCAGAGAACAGCACTGAGGCCCACTGGTCCCTCGTCCAGCGTAAATGCTCCCTGGCCCATGCAAGACGATGACGCCTGTGCCTGGTGGTGTGGTCAGGTACCCTTGCAGGTCGTCTAGCACGCAGACCACGCTGATGTAAACGGTTTCGAATGGTCTGACGTGACACTTGGGTGCCTCTCACCTCCCTTAAATGTGCCTGGAGTTGAGTGGCATTCATCATCCGGTTCCGCAGGGCACTGTTCACAATGAAGCGGTCATCAGTGTGGGATGTGGCCAAAGGACGTCCACTTCTATGCCTTTCTGTGACTCTTCCAGTCTCTCTGTATCTCTGTTGCAACCTGCTGATGACACTCTGTGACACTCTAAGCTCAGTGGCCACTTCCCTCTGAGAACATCCTGTTTGAAGCCTCGCAATGGCGAGGTACTGTTGATCAATTGTTAGGTGTTGTCTTGGTCTCATGATGTCAAAATGTGAACAGCATGATGAAGAGGACTGTTTAAATACCAATTCTAATTGAACCAGGAAATGTATTGGTCGATTCATGGATCAAACACCTGTTGTGAATTTTGCCGTTCAGCTCCTTGTTAGAGAACAGCAAGTTGTGCAAAAAGTACTGAAACATTGAATAGTTGGACATGTGCATTCAAAAGTTTAGAGAAGGTCAAATTAATTTCACCTGTAAAGGTTATAGTGCATTTTAGGTTTATCCTGAAATTTCACCCGAAAGCCGAATATCCCTAACTTTTTGTGAGTAGTGTATATTGTATGTCCCAGTGTACTCATTTTCAAACAGACACTCACTGCAGCTTCCCTAAGAAATAAGGACATAACAGACAGATTTGCATCTCAATGAAATTAAAGGACATTTAAACTCCACTGGTCTGTCTGGACAAATGAAAGCACAATGAAGAATGAGACACATTAAAACACAGCTGTGTTTAATTCACAATGTTTAGCACCATTAAAACATGTTTAAAATACTTCAACGATGAATTGCTTTAAACCCCACAGGAACACACCTGCAGCACGGGGAGTAAACAAAGACATAAAGGTAAATATACTGTGGCGTATACAGCCGAAAAACCTTGTGATACTCCTGCTGCGACTCACAAGTGAACACCTGCATAGTTGGAGGCAGACACTAGGGGGCGCATTAGGCAACTCTGCCTCACAGCAGTGTTTCAGCAGACGCGACTCGGCCAACTGGCAAGGCCCGTTTTTCCCGTCTGTAACCGGCCGCCTTGCATTTTCCGTCAAAGTGAGATGCTTCCCTCCTGAGTCAATGCTGCAGCCGCCAGAAATCTTCTTGAGGAAACACCCAAGGGCCACAAAACACAAACAGGGGCCACAAAACTCTGAGTAACAGAATGCGTAACAGAACGCTCAGGGAGAAAGTCAGAAATCTGCTGACGCAAAGTTTTGCATTTTCTCCCTCTGCCTTTCGGTCACGGTGTCGCCATATCACACGGACTCCAAACATTGCGTACGCATAGTGTCCAGCATGCGCAGAGGTACGCACATTCTCACAGCACGTGTTATATTATACATCTGAATTTCTGCGTGGAAACTTCCTTACGCAGCTTTCTGAGGGAGTTTTTCTGCTCAGCACTGTTTATACATGTGGCCCCTGCTCAGCACTGTTTATACATGTGGCCCCTGCTCAGCACTGTTTATACATGTGGCCCCTGCTCAGCACTGTTTATACATGTGGCCCCTGCTCAGCACTGTTTATACATGTGGCCCCTGCTCAGCACTGTTTATACATGTGGCCCCTGCTCAGCACTGTTTATACATGTGGCCCCAGAACTCGCGAACAACACTCGAGAGCGACGCATCTCCCCAAAGCTGCACCGCCCCTCAGCAAACCCCTGCCCTCCCTCTTCCTCTCTGTGATACGCCAATAATCTCACATACAGACGGGGGTTCAGGTCGGTGCTCGTGCTTTCTGTAAAGTCTCTGAAACTCCCTCCTTTCTTTTTTAAAAATGATATTTTTAGGACTTTTCTGCTTTATTGGACAGTACATTGTAGAGACAGGAAGAATGGGAGCGAGAGAGAGAGGGAGAGACACGCGGGAAAGGTCCGGCTCGCAATGAGCATGTGGACGGTGCTCTTACAGGCTACGCCGCCGACACGCCCCGACTCCCTCTGCCTACATATTTGCCTTTATTATTATAACCATTTAATCTGAATGTATTTCCCAACAGTTATGGGTTTAAGGCTGTGACGGGTATTCTATGACATCTGTTTGAGAAATGTACTCCTCACACATTCTACGGTTTATAAACACAATGGCACGCTCATCTCTGCATACTGTAGCTGAGTTTATTAGAGTTTATCAGACAACTTGGCCAATCGGCAAGACCTGAGTTGTCTTTGAATAAACTGTATTATCTTACCGGAGAATTCTCGATGAACAGGAAATGTACCTGTAAAAAAAAAAAGTCAGGACTGCCAAGCACTAGTGCCATTCATTGGAAATGTCAACGCAAACATCACTGTCAAGAGCAGCAGGAGCTACAGAGTGGAGCGCTCCCATATCTTCAACACTGTGTGCTTTTTAAAAAAATAATATTTTTTAGGGCTTTTTCAGCTATATTAGACAGCACAGTGTAGAGAGACAGGAAGAATGAGGAGAGAGAGAGAGGGAGAGACATGCTACAAAGGTTGCGTGGCCGGATTCGAACCGCCGATGTCGCAGCTCGCAATGAGCATGTGGACGGTGTTCTTACAGGCACAATTGGGAGCAGCTTATGAAACTTGTTTTCTGGCTGTTGCTCCTCGCACAAGGTCCAGGTGTATGGGGTGACCTCTGAACCCCCGGAAGAGGGGCGTTGGAAGCCCTGACCTGTCTCCTTATCACACCTTTATCGCACTCTCACACCCTGACTATCACAAGCCTATCTGCCCAAGCAGGACGTTATGCTCAACTGTGCACCTTCAAAAGCCGTACTCTGACAAGAACATCATAGTGTTCTCTGGGTACATTCCTCTGTGTAGTGTGTGTGCACATACACACCTGCACAAACACTTACACACAGGGTACATTCTTTTCTGTAGCATTCTTTTCTGCACAAAACACACACACACACACACACACACACACACACACACATATGCACACCCACACACACACACTCACACACAGACACATCTGCACAAACACTTTACACACTCTGTACACACACAGACACTGAGAAGGGGTGTGTATATGGTGTTCTGGGTGTGTATGGTAAGAACATTGTTTACACTGCTCCAATGTGTGTGTGTGTATGTGTGTGTGTGTGTTTGTGTGTGAGTGCATGTGTGTGTGTATGCATGTGTGTATAAATATGTGTTTGTGTGTGTGTGTGTGTGTATGTGTGCGAGTGCATGTGTCTGCGTGTGTGTGTGTATGCTTGTGTGTGTGTTTGTGTGTGAGTGCATGTGTGTATATATATGTGTGTGTGTGTGTGTGTGCGAGTGCATGCATGTGTGTGTGTGTGTGTGTGTGTGTGTGTGTGTGTGCGAGTGCATGCATGTGCGTGTGTGTGTGTGTGTGTGTGTGTGTGTGTGCGAGTGCATGCATGTGTGTGTGTGTGTGTGTGTGCGAGTGCATGCATGTGCGTGTGTGTGTGTATGCTTGTGTGTGTGTTTGTGTGTGAGTGCATGTGTGTATATATATGTGTGTGTGTGTGTGTGTGCGAGTGCATGCATGTGTGTGTGTGTGTGTGTGTGTGTGTGTGTGTGTGTGTGTGTGTGTGTGTGTGTGTGCACCCAGGATAACCCCCACACTAAGGGAAAGCAGAGATGAATGAATCCCCACCGGCTCAGCGCCCACAGGGAGGAGGGGGTGCACTGGCTCCTCATAGCTCCGCCCCCTCCACTGCGCTCTGGGCCAGACAGCAGCGCAAGCATATTAGGCCCGTTTGGTATTAGCGGGATTACCGCCGCCAATCCCTTCTTATGTCTCACTGCCCACTGAAGCCACGGGCAAGTCCCCCATAATCCCATTACAATGCCGCTCACGCGCAGCACCACAAAGAGGAACCAATGGCACACAGCCGCCGTTTGGCCTGAGAAAGGGGGGACACTTTAGGGTGCGGGACCACAGTGTGACACAGTGGGTGCGTCCCAGTCTAAAAATTCACCCTCCTTTCCTCCACTACCACCTCCTCTCCTCCGTGCCCCGGAAATGGATCTTTGTGTTTTAATCTAATGTTGCTGATTACATCTTAATTACATATTAATGGTTACATATTAATTAATGTCTCGACGCAAACCACAATGTCAGGTACATTGTATAATGTACATGCAAATACTTACATTCAGGCAGTTTTGAATACTTCCGGGTAGGAGAGGAGTGGTAGTGGGGGAGTGGAGGAAAGGAGGTGGGGAGTGAAAAATATTGGGACGCACCCAACGAAAATCTGAAATCAGAGCCATAGATATGATCACAGACTGACTCAGGCGTGTCAAACTCCAATCCTGGGGGTCCGCTGAGTCTGCAGGCTTTTGTGAGGGGCATTTTTAAAATCAGCCACCAATCAGGAACCAAGGTGTGTGGACTCCTTAGGCAAACAATGACTCAAATTAAACACTTAAATGCT
The DNA here is from genome assembly GCA_029718625.1 of Synaphobranchus kaupii. Lineage (NCBI taxonomy): Eukaryota > Metazoa > Chordata > Actinopteri > Anguilliformes > Synaphobranchidae > Synaphobranchus > Synaphobranchus kaupii. The sequence goes on from CM056389.1 coordinate 7,531,166, forward strand.
GAAATACACACTGAAAGCCAGACAGCTCGATACTAACCCAGACTAACCAGATACTCAACTCCATATTCTTAACATTGACAATTCTGTTTTTTTTTAATGTCAAAAATATTCAAAATGTTCCTGAAAGTCTCCTGTAAATGCATTGAAGATCATAAGGAAGTACAAAACAGTTTCAATTGATGTTTAGCACCAGAAACTCCTGTTACTGATTGGAAGGAATGTAGGAGCAGGGTTGGGGCCAGAGTGGGTGCAGGTTTTTGTGTTTCTCCAGCACTATGACACCTGATTCTGTAAAGGGGAGGCGAATAGTTCAGAAGACCAGATGCGACAAAAGGGATTCTTAAAGTGTCCAAATATGAACACCAATGGAGCGGACAGAAATTCGCGAATAGGGAAGAAAACAGAGAACGAAAAACAGCTCCTACAGCTCTCAAAACCAGTGAGCAATACAGAGGAGACTGAAAAAAGGGAGAAATAATAGCGACCCGAAAATAATCGGGCGAAAATACCTCTCACTCTCAATTAGAGAGAAAACAAAGAAATAAAGAGAGGTAGAGAGAAACGGAAAAGAAAGCTGTCTCCGGGAGACTAGAACGGTAACTGGAGCGAGGGACAGAAAATGCAAAAGAGAGCATGATCGATCTTTTCTCAATTTCAGGAGCTTCCAATCAGTAACAGTTTCTGGTGCTTCTAAACATCAATTGAAACTGTTTTGTACTTCCTTATGCCCTTCAATGCATTTACAGGAGACTTTCAGGAACATTTTGAATATATATATTTTTTAACAGCACCATGACACCTCATTCAACTAATTAACTAATCATGGTCTTCAATCAAGACATTGACAAGTAGAATCAGGTGTCTTAGTGCTGGGCTAAAACAAAAACCTGCACCCACGCTGGATAAGATTCCCCACTCCTGGTCAACAGTAATAAATGAGAGAGCTACGAGCCTTTGGCCAAAGCAGACACACCAGACACTCCATCATCCTATCATTGAAAGCTTTGACTCCCGACCCTAACGTTAAAGCCAAAATACTCCAACTAACCCTAACGTTAAAGCCAAAATACTCCAACCAACCCTAACGTTAAAGCCAAAATACTCCAACCCTAACGTTAAAGCCAAAGTACTCCAACTAACCCTAATGTTAAAGCCAAAATACTCCAACTAACCCTAACGTTAAAGCCAAAATACTCCAACTAACCCTAACGTTAAAGCCAAAATACTCCAACTAACCCTAACGTTAAAGCCAAAATACTCCAACTAACCCTAACGTTAAAGCCAAAATACTCCAACTAACCCTAACGTTAAAGCCAAAATGCTCCAACTAACCCTAACGTTAAAGCCAAAATACTCCAACTAACCCTAACGTTAAAGCCAAAATACTCCAACTAACCCTAACGTTAAAGCCAAAATACTCCAACTAACCCTAACGTTAAAGCCAAAATACTCCAACTAACCCTAACGTTAAAGCCAAAATGCTCCAACTAACCCTAACGTTAAAGCCAAAATGCTCCAACTAACCCTAACGTTAAAGCCAAAATACTCCAACTAACCCTAACGTTAAAGCCAAAATACTCCAACTAACCCTAACGTTAAAGCCAAAATACTCCAACTAACCCTAACGTTAAAGCCAAAATACTCCAACTAACCCTAACGTTAAAGCCAAAATACTCCAACTAACCCTAACGTTAAAGCCAAAATATTCCAACTAACCCTAACGTTAAAGCCAAAATACTCCAACTAACCCTAACGTTAAAGCCAAAATACTCCAACTAACCCTAACGTTAAAGCCAAAATACTCCAACTAACCCTAACGTTAAAGCCAAAATACTCCAACTAACCCTAACGTTAAAGCCAAAATACTCCAACTAACCCTAACGTTAAAGCCAAAATACTCCAACTAACCCTAACGTTAAAGCCAAAATATTCCAACTAACCCTAACGTTAAAGCCAAAATACTCCAACTAACCCTAACGTTAAAGCCAAAATACTCCAACTAACCCTAACGTTAAAGCCAAAATACTCCAACTAACCCTAACGTTAAAGCCAAAATATTCCAACTAACCCTAACGTTAAAGCCAAAATATTCCAACTAACCCTAACGTTAAAGCCAAAATACTCCAACTAACCCTAACGTTAAAGCCAAAATACTCCAACTAACCCTAACGTTAAAGCCAAAATACTCCAACTAACCCTAACGTTAAAGCCAAAATACTCCAACTAACCCTAACGTTAAAGCCAAAATGCTCCAACTAACCCTAACGTTAAAGCCAAAATACTCCAACTAACCCTAACGTTAAAGCCAAAATACTCCAACTAACCCTAACGTTAAAGCCAAAATACTCCAACTAACCCTAACGTTAAAGCCAAAATACTCCAACTAACCCTAACGTTAAAGCCAAAATACTCCAACTAACCCTAACGTTAAAGCCAAAATGCTCCAACTAACCCTAACGTTAAAGCCAAAATGCTCCAACTAACCCTAACGTTAAAGCCAAAATACTCCAACTAACCCTAACGTTAAAGCCAAAATACTCCAACTAACCCTAACGTTAAAGCCAAAATACTCCAACTAACCCTAACGTTAAAGCCAAAATACTCCAACTAACCCTAACGTTAAAGCCAAAATACTCCAACTAACCCTAACGTTAAAGCCAAAATATTCCAACTAACCCTAACGTTAAAGCCAAAATACTCCAACTAACCCTAACGTTAAAGCCAAAATACTCCAACTAACCCTAACGTTAAAGCCAAAATACTCCAACTAACCCTAACGTTAAAGCCAAAATACTCCAACTAACCCTAACGTTAAAGCCAAAATACTCCAACTAACCCTAACGTTAAAGCCAAAATACTCCAACTAACCCTAACGTTAAAGCCAAAATATTCCAACTAACCCTAACGTTAAAGCCAAAATACTCCAACTAACCCTAACGTTAAAGCCAAAATACTCCAACTAACCCTAACGTTAAAGCCAAAATACTCCAACTAACCCTAACGTTAAAGCCAAAATATTCCAACTAACCCTAACGTTAAAGCCAAAATATTCCAACTAACCCTAACGTTAAAGCCAAAATATTCCAACTAACCCTAACGTTAAAGCCAAAATATTCCAACTAACCCTAACGTTAAAGCCAAAATACTCCAACTAACCCTAACGTTAAAGCCAAAATACTCCAACCCTAACGTTAAAGCCAAAATATTCCAACTAACCCTAACGTTAAAGCCAAAACATTCCAACTAACCCTAACGTTAAAGCCGATATATTCCAACTAACCCTAACGTTAAAGCCAAAATACTCCAACTAACCCTAACGTTAAAGCCAAAATACTCCAACTAACCCTAACGTTAAAGCCAAAATATTCCAACTAACCCTAACGTTAAAGCCGATATATTCCAACTAACCCTAACGTTAAAGCCGATATATTCCAACTAACCCTAACGTTAAAGCCGATATATTCCAACTAACCCTAACGTTAAAGCCAAAATATTCCAACTAACCCTAACGTTAAAGCCGATATATTCCAACTAACCCTAACGTTAAAGCCAAAACATTCCAACTAACCCTAACGTTAAAGCCGATATATTCCAACTAACCCTAACATTAAAGCCAAAATATTCCAACCAACCCTAACGTTAAAGCCGATATATTCCAACTAACCCTAACATTAAAGCCAAAATACTCCAACTAACCCTAACGTTAAAGCCAAAATACTCCAACTAACCCTAACGTTAAAGCCAAAATACTCCAACTAACCCTAACGTTAAAGCCAAAATACTCCAACTAACCCTAACGTTAAAGCCAAAATACTCCAACTAACCCTAACGTTAAAGCCAAAATATTCCAACTAACCCTAACGTTAAAGCCAAAATACTCCAACTAACCCTAACGTTAAAGCCAAAATACTCCAACTAACCCTAACGTTAAAGCCAAAATACTCCAACTAACCCTAACGTTAAAGCCAAAATACTCCAACTAACCCTAACGTTAAAGCCAAAATACTCCAACTCACCCTAACGTTAAAGCCAAAATACTCCAACTAACCCTAACGTTAAAGCCAAAATATTCCAACTAACCCTAACGTTAAAGCCAAAATACTCCAACTAACCCTAACGTTAAAGCCAAAATACTCCAACTAACCCTAACGTTAAAGCCAAAATACTCCAACTAACCCTAACGTTAAAGCCAAAATATTCCAACTAACCCTAACGTTAAAGCCAAAATATTCCAACTAACCCTAACGTTAAAGCCAAAATATTCCAACTAACCCTAACGTTAAAGCCAAAATATTCCAACTAACCCTAACGTTAAAGCCAAAATACTCCAACTAACCCTAACGTTAAAGCCAAAATACTCCAACTAACCCTAACGTTAAAGCCAAAATATTCCAACTAACCCTAACGTTAAAGCCAAAACATTCCAACTAACCCTAACGTTAAAGCCGATATATTCCAACTAACCCTAACGTTAAAGCCAAAATACTCCAACTAACCCTAACGTTAAAGCCAAAATACTCCAACTAACCCTAACGTTAAAGCCAAAATATTCCAACTAACCCTAACGTTAAAGCCGATATATTCCAACTAACCCTAACGTTAAAGCCGATATATTCCAACTAACCCTAACGTTAAAGCCGATATATTCCAACTAACCCTAACGTTAAAGCCAAAATATTCCAACTAACCCTAACGTTAAAGCCGATATATTCCAACTAACCCTAACGTTAAAGCCAAAACATTCCAACTAACCCTAACGTTAAAGCCGATATATTCCAACTAACCCTAACATTAAAGCCAAAATATTCCAACCAACCCTAACGTTAAAGCCGATATATTCCAACTAACCCTAACATTAAAGCCAAAACATTCCAACTAACCCTAACGTTAAAGCCAAAACATTCCAACTAACCCTAACGTTAAAGCCAAGACATTCCAACTAACCCTATCCTACTGTTGAAGCCAAAACATTCCAACTAACCCTAACGTTAAAGCCAAAACATTCCGACTAACCCTAACGTTAAAGCCAAAACATTCCAACTAACCCTAACGTTAAAGCCGATATATTCCAACTAACCCTAACGTTAAAGCCAAAATATTCCAACTAACCCTAACGTTAAAGCCGATATATTCCAACTAACCCTAACGTTAAAGCCGATATATTCCAACTAACCCTAACGTTAAAGCCGATATATTCCAACTAACCCTAACATTAAAGCCAAAATATTCCAACCAACCCTAACGTTAAAGCCGATATATTCCAACTAACCCTAACATTAAAGCCAAAACATTCCAACTAACCCTAACGTTAAAGCCAAAACATTCCAACTAACCCTAACGTTAAAGCCAAAAAATTTCAACTAACCCTAACGTTAAAGCCAAAACATTCCAACTAACCCTAACGTTAAAGCCAAAACATTCCAACTAACCCTAACGTTAAAGCCGATATATTCCAACTAACCCTAACGTTAAAGCCGATATATTCCAACTAACCCTAACGTTAAAGCCGATATATTCCAACTAACCCTAACGTTAAAGCCAAAATATTCCAACTAACCCTAACGTTAAAGCCGATATATTCCAACTAACCCTAACATTAAAGCCAAAATATTCCAACCAACCCTAACGTTAAAGCCAAAACATTCCAACTAACCCTAACGTTAAAGCCAAAACATTCCAACTAACCCTAATGTTAAAGCCAAAACATTCCAACTAACCCTAACGTTAAAGCCAAAACATTCCAACTAACCCTAACGTTAAAGCCAAAACATTCCAACTAACCCTATCCTACTGTTGAAGCCAAAACATTCCAACTAACCCTAACGTTAAAGCCAAAACATTCCAACTAACCCTAACGTTAAAGCCGATATATTCCAACTAACCCTAATGTTAAAGCCAAAACATTCCAACTAACCCTAACGTTAAAGCCGATATATTCCAACTAACCCTAATGTTAAAGCCAAAACATTCCAACTAACCCTAACGTTAAAGCCGATATATTCCAACTAACCCTAACGTTAAAGCCGATATATTCCAACTAACCCTAACGTTAAAGCCAAAACATTCCAACTAACTCTAACGTTAAAGCCGATATATTCCAACTAACCCTAACGTTAAAGCCGATATATTCCAACTAACCCTAACATTAAAGCCAAAATATTCCAACCAACCCTAACGTTAAAGCCAAAACATTCCAACTAACCCTAACGTTAAAGCCAAAACATTCCAACTAACCCTAACGTTAAAGCCAAAACATTTCAACTAACCCTATCCTACTGTTGAAGCCAAAACATTCCAACTAACCCTAACGTTAAAGCCGATATATTCCAACTAACCCTAACGTTAAAGCCGATATATTCCAACTAACCCTAACGTTAAAGCCAAAACATTCCAACTAACCCTAACGTTAAAGCCGATATATTCCAACTAACCCTAACGTTAAAGCCGATATATTCCAACTAACCCTAACATTAAAGCCAAAATATTCCAACCAACCCTAACGTTAAAGCCAAAACATTCCAACTAACCCTAACGTTAAAGCCAAAATATTCCAACTAACCCTAACATTAAAGCCAAAATATTCCAACCAACCCTAACGTTAAAGCCAAAACATTCCAACTAACCCTAACGTTAAAGCCGATATATTCCAACTAACCCTAACGTTAAAGCCAAAACATTCCAACTAACCCTAACGTTAAAGCCAAAACATTCCAACTAACCCTAACGTTAAAGCCGATATATTCCAACTAACCCTAACGTTAAAGCCGATATATTCCAACTAACCCTAACGTTAAAGCCGATATATTCCAACTAACCCTAACGTTAAAGCCAAAATATTCCAACTAACCCTAACGTTAAAGCCGATATATTCCAACTAACCCTAACATTAAAGCCAAAATATTCCAACCAACCCTAACGTTAAAGCCAAAACATTCCAACTAACCCTAACGTTAAAGCCAAAACATTCCAACTAACCCTAATGTTAAAGCCAAAACATTCCAACTAACCCTAACGTTAAAGCCAAAACATTCCAACTAACCCTAACGTTAAAGCCAAAACATTCCAACTAACCCTATCCTACTGTTGAAGCCAAAACATTCCAACTAACCCTAACGTTAAAGCCAAAACATTCCAACTAACCCTAACGTTAAAGCCGATATATTCCAACTAACCCTAATGTTAAAGCCAAAACATTCCAACTAACCCTAACGTTAAAGCCGATATATTCCAACTAACCCTAATGTTAAAGCCAAAACATTCCAACTAACCCTAACGTTAAAGCCGATATATTCCAACTAACCCTAACGTTAAAGCCGATATATTCCAACTAACCCTAACGTTAAAGCCAAAACATTCCAACTAACTCTAACGTTAAAGCCGATATATTCCAACTAACCCTAACGTTAAAGCCGATATATTCCAACTAACCCTAACATTAAAGCCAAAATATTCCAACCAACCCTAACGTTAAAGCCAAAACATTCCAACTAACCCTAACGTTAAAGCCAAAACATTCCAACTAACCCTAACGTTAAAGCCAAAACATTTCAACTAACCCTATCCTACTGTTGAAGCCAAAACATTCCAACTAACCCTAACGTTAAAGCCGATATATTCCAACTAACCCTAACGTTAAAGCCGATATATTCCAACTAACCCTAACGTTAAAGCCAAAACATTCCAACTAACCCTAACGTTAAAGCCGATATATTCCAACTAACCCTAACGTTAAAGCCGATATATTCCAACTAACCCTAACATTAAAGCCAAAATATTCCAACCAACCCTAACGTTAAAGCCAAAACATTCCAACTAACCCTAACGTTAAAGCCAAAATATTCCAACTAACCCTAACATTAAAGCCAAAATATTCCAACCAACCCTAACGTTAAAGCCAAAACATTCCAACTAACCCTAACGTTAAAGCCAAAACATTTCAACTAACCCTATCCTACTGTTGAAGCCAAAACATTCCAACTAACCCTAACGTTAAAGCCGATATATTCCAACTAACCCTACTGTTAAAGCCAAAACATTCCAACTAACCCTAACGTTAAAGCCAAAACATTCCCATTTGACACATCTTGGGAAGATTCATTAAGCGCACCTGAGTAAGGGTGATGCTGAGCTTATGAATGTTTAATGCTACCATATATAAGGGAGAGGGTGACCCGTGAGGGTATGTGTTTGTGTGCTACACATGGTCCCACAGGGCTTCATTAAAGATAAAACCCTATGTAGTGTAATAATGGTACTCTGACTGCACGTGTGCGTCTGCAGGGACCCACGCCCCAGCAGAGGCCTGAGGCAGACCCTCTTCCTCCCATCTGCCAAATGGGCTGTAGCTACAGTAACTGCCAAACGGGCTGTAGCTACAGTAACATCCACAGAACAGCTTCCACTGATCCACTCTGACAAGAGCTCATATGAATCAGAGTTCAGACTTGGTGGTGGTCTATAGGGGATGGTGAGCCACTAACGCTTACTCATGTCTGGGACAGACATGCATCATGGGTACTCTGGGCATATCAAGCCGCAGGATCTCAGAGCTGCAAGACCAGCACATTTCCTGGGCACTAGGGGCAGGAAAGAGTGGATTGCTGTGATGTCATAATGGAGCAGAACAGGGTGGTGTGCTGTGATGTCATAATTGAGCAGGACAGAGTGGTGTGCTGTGATGTCATAGTGGAGCAGGACAGAGTGGTGTGCTGTGATGTCATAATGGAACAGAACAGAGTGGTGTGCTATGATGTCATAATGGGGCAGGACAGTGTGCTGTGATGTCATAATGGAGCGAACAGGGAAATAAAGGGTCAGGGCATTGTGCTGAGTGGATCTTGGTGTGACACCTCTGGAGAGAAAGTTTGCGTTTGGGTGTGGCACTGACACAGCAAGCAGTCCTGAGAAGAAGAGCAGCCCCGTAATGCTTATGTCCCAGCAGTGATATCTAAGCCCTCACCTCATTCCTCAGCCTCACTTCCTGTATGAGAGAGAGAGAGAAAGAGAGAGAGAGAGAGGCTGCACACACTCAGATATACTTTCAGGAGTCACCGCCTCTTCCTCCTCCCCCTCCCCCCCGCTGCCTCTTCCTCCCCCTCCTCCTCCTCCTCTCTCCACATTTCGTGGTCAGCCCTGGACACTCATTTAGTCTATTTGTGAGTCAGTGGCAGCCCATCAGCTCAAAACAGGGGAACAGATCCCACTGCTGAGGTATTTCTCTCAGTAGATGGGAGTTTGTTTTTCTTCATTAACATGCGAGCGACTGGCCCGTCAGCATGGCTCAGGCTATGAAGGATGAAGGTTTGAGCTTTGAGTGCAGTCCTCTACCAGCTATGTCTGGAGAATGTGCAGTGACTGGTTCTGGGATTGGGAGGAGGATGGACTCCATACGGCTTCATTAGGCCCCACCAAAAGCCAGTTACCTAAAGGTTACTGGAGGCCAACAGTGACTCACGTGTCCCTCATCGTAAATGTTATACATTTAGCACATTCGGAGTGACTGAGACAGCTCACATTCTTTACAAACAGTCCATTTATACAGCTGGATATATACTGAAGCAGTTTGGGTTAAGTAGCTCGCTCAAGGGTTCAATGGCAGTGCCCCATGTGGGAATCAAACCTGCAAACCTTAGAGTTTGGCCAGTTCCCTAAGAATTGTATGTATACATACATATCTATGTATATACAGTGAGCACCATAATTCATTGGACAGTGACACATTTTTTGTTATTTTGGTTCTGTACTCTAGCACTTTGAGTTTGAAAGGATACAATGACAATAATGTTGAAGTGCAGACTGTCAGCTTTAATTTGAGGGTATATTCATCCATATCGGATGAACCGTTTAGAAATTATAGAACCTTTTGTACATAGTCCCCCCCATTTTCGGGCATCAAAAAATATCGGACAGTTTAACATAATGTAGGGTAAAGTAAGAATTTTTAATATTTGGTTGCATATCCTTTGCATGCCATGACTTCCTGATGTCTGTGACCCAACAATATCAAAATACTCTTGATATCTTATTTTCTGGTACTCCTACAAGCGATATTATAACTTCTCTGCATTTATATGGATCTCTATGGGAATTGGGGGGTGGGACTAGATTTAGCTGTAAATTACGCTGGAACAGTATGGAATACATGGTTGGGAAAATGACTGTAAGTCATCAAGGGCCTGAGGTATGAAACGAGCCTCAAACCATCACTCTGCTGTTGAACTCTATGGAGGGTGGGGAGGGGGTCAAAGTCTGAGCACACAAGCACACAATATCACAGATCAAAGAGTAAATGAGGGGAGGGGAGGGGTCTGTAACCAGGCAACAGGACATGACCCCTATAGGTATGAAGATAACTCACACGCTTAGATAAGCCTGTAAACCAATCCCCTCTGAGGCTGCAGTCACGTGACCTGGGGGTCGGAACGAGCAGTTCAGGCCTACAAGAGACCCATCCACACAAACAGTCATGTTATCATCATTATTGTTATCATTATAATTCATTTTATTACTGTTATTATTATTTTTACCAGACCTCCCTGTTTATGTATGTATTAGTGTAAAGTGTAATGACCAGTGGAAACATTGTGCACACAGAGTGTGTAAGTATGTTAGGTCAATTTCTGCATGTTCATCCCAACTACTTAAACATTACATCATGTGACCGGCAACTGAATCCCAAACCTCTTTCTGACACTACACTAGACAACAACAAAAAAAAACCTTGAAATTGTGTTGCAGACTTTTTAGATTTGATTAGAAAGAATACAGAGTGCTGCTTTTAACGTTGTCACAAATGTACACATTTTATATAAGGGTTGCCATTTATGTGCATGAAGTCAGAAAAGGGCAGGGAGCCATCAGCATTGTCACACAGAGGTGTGAAAGCATCTATTGCTCCTGACAGCACCTCACACAGACAAATGCCTGATTCTCTACACACTGGTCTGGTTATTCCGGTTTTCCTAATGACACCAGGCTGGGTGGGACACAGCTCAGTCCATTATGACATCACAGCTCAAATAGCACCCCTATAGAATGTTTTCCATATCGTGGAGGTTGCCAGGCAACAGGAGCATCAACATAACAAGAGTCGGAGCATCGTGTATGATCGCTGTGGCGACCGCGAAGAAGATGCTTATCGCGCATAACTCCTGAAACACATTATAAAATCAAACCGCCTTCATTCCTACAACAGACGTCTCCCATTGTGGTTGTGATGTTATGTACAGAAGCCCAGGGCCTATGGTGATAGCCTCCATAGCAACAGCGCAACTGGGGCAGTACAGTCCTGTTCCAAAGAGCAGTGAGACCAATCGCAGGTCAGCGTGGTACTTACCTCAGGTCAATAAGACTCAGGATTTGACAGACAGACAGACAGACGCTGCACTATGGAAACGGAGATGAAGTTCTGCTGCTTTAAGACGCTAACGCTAACGCCTCCGCATTCCGACTGTGTTTACGCCTCAGAGTGGAATCCGCACACTGGACCTGTCCCAGAGGCGAACCGAAAAACAGACACAGCTCCCAAAATCTACTCAGGACACCACAGCTGCAGAAGGCCCAAGCAGAGACTCTTCCTCAAACAGATTTCTATTTTATTTTATTTCAGAGCAGTCACTCGCCAACCGCGGCTCTAAGTTTTTCCATTCATACCAGTTTTCCTGTCGCTGTATTGGGTTTCACAGATCCGTGATCGAGCCAAGGAGCGTAAAACAGTTTTTCAGTATTAAATAAAGTTTATATATCTGCACCCTAAAAGTGGGGTACCACTGTGGGGTTGAATCTGGCCGTGCGACCTTTGTCGTATGTCTCTCCTTCTCTCTCGCTCCTCATTCTTCCTGTCTCTCTACACTGTGCTGTCCAATACCTCCATACACACACACACACACACACACACACACACACACTCTCTCTCTCATTCCCCATTATTCCTGTCTCTCTACACTGTGCTATCCAATAAAGCTGAAAAGGCCAAAAAAATCTAACTTTAAAAAAAAACAAAAAAAAAACTCTACTGTGACTACTAAGAAAGCAAGTAAAAAATGCACTATGACTTACGAAAAGTTTGAAAATGTGTCATTCCAACTTGCTAGTATTCAGGAGCCAAACCCTCGTTGAATGCTGTATTTGTTCCCCTGTGTATTCTCATACCAAAACGCCCTCCCCCCCCAAACGCACATGCACAAACACAAACACAAACACACACACACACACACACACACACACAGAGTGACCCCCCTGTTTCCTGTGGGGGGAAAGGGATTACCTTCCGTTTCCCAGACGGCATCCCTGCAGTACGCACACATCCTGTCCTCAAACCGGCCGGCTGGACTCACGCCAGCAACCCCTCCCCCCCCCCCCTCCCCATAAGCTGCATCCCTAGACTGAAGCCACATTCCCATCTCCCCCCACCCCACGTTCCAGGCATCCAACGGAAAACTCCAGGATGAAAAACGGTGGGAATTCCTCTTCTCCTCTTCAGCAGAGGAAAACAAACCCCCCTCCCAAACTAAAAAAAACCCCCTGACCCCCCACCCCACCCCCGGGCCAGACCTGAACCCAGATTTAATGCAGAAAACTCAGCAGTCTGGTTCTCAGAGAATGCACTACGGGTTTTCCCATATCTACCTGCATTCTCCCAGAGCTTTCAGAGCACCAGGATGTCATTTAAGGACCACATGGCACAGGAATCTGAGACAACTAAGGGGTGGATCTAGTCAGTCTACATCTGAGACATGCTGGAACAGTGTCCGAAAAGAGAAATCGGGGGTTTGTTGTTCCAGAGGCCCTGGAATTTGGGAATCCCACAGAAGCGCTGCAAGATATGGATTCCAGATGTCCCGATCCATTGAGAGAGAGAGAGAGAGAGAGAGAGAGAGAGAGAGAGAGAGAGAGAGAGAACAAAACTAAGCAAAAGAATCCTGGTGCAGGCTCAGAGTTGTGATGTTATAATGGGACAGGAAATGGGGCAATGAGTTGTGATGTCATAATGGGACAGGAAAGGGGCAATGAGCTGTGATGTCATAATGAAAGGGCAGCAGAGTGGTGTATTGTGATGTGATATAATAGAGCAGGGGAGGGAGCGAAACAGAGAAAGTGAAATCCATCTGCAAGGGCCTTTTCCAGTGAAATCTCATCCTCTCTCACTCCCACTCACTCTCATTCTCTCTCTCTCCATCTCTCCCTCTCAAAGAATCCACTCTTATCTAGCCCTCAAGTGAGATTGTTTTAACAGGTTATTTTTCTGACCCCTTCTCAGACACGGATTCACCAGTGCATAACTCAGCCCTTGTTGCAGACAAACTCAATTAAGATAAAGGTTACCAACATCGAGAGATTAGAGTCGGGTGAGAGCTGTTCTGCGGGGAGAAACCACAAGTGGACCCCAGAGACTGTGGAGGCGTGGCCCAATGAGTACACAGCACAGAAACAGCAGCCGCTTCCTACAGCTAAACATCCCGCAGTGTTTCTAACGGTAACAAACTATCACCAGCACAGCCTAACTACAGGCCTGAAACCATTCACTGGAGCGAACATGGATCTTTACAATAAAGATAATACTAAGATGAGTTTTTTTTTTGTTTTGAAGCAAAAGATGAAAATGAACGAAGATCATCCCTCCATACGGGCGCTCTCGAGCACACTTTTCCTTTTACGTCACCATTCCAGCACAGGTGAGCTCTTTACCTGACACGTCTCTCCATGCGGGAACTCACACAGGCCCTTCACAACCTGCTGTAGCCAAAATACTTTAACCCTTTACACACCAGCAGATTCATTACCAAACTGGACATTTTGGTTTGCGACATACGTATATTGTCAAAAACAATCAGGGATCGTGTTTTGTTTCTGTCTGGCTAGGGTTTTAAACAGTTAACCATTCAAGGTGTATGATCACAAATATGTGATTAGAATGTTCTTAACTGAACATTCTAATGCTGATGTAACAATCACTGCTGGTAATTGAATGCAATAGAGTTCTAGAACACCAATTAGAATAAAAAATAAAAAAAACATTCCAAAAAACCAACTCTTCAAAGGGTCAAAGCATTTCATGTATGTATTTGACCCAGGTATGATACACCATTGACCACAAACACACCCTCACAGTCTCACACGCATTCTCCAGCCACTTTTTCATCCTGGTATAATGCGTAAGTAAATGTCATGAAGAAGGCGCCTTCCTGCTCTATGAGGCTTAAAAACCCGTTCTGAGCCAGAAGGACAGGAAGGAAAACAGGAATGTTCTCACCTGTTTGTCTAAGGCATTTGTCACTCCTCATCCATTCGACACACACACACACACACACACACACACACACACGTGCACTCACATGCAGCACACATGTACACACACACACACACACACGCACACACATGCACATACACATGCACACACACACAGCACACACGCACACACATCTTTCCAGCGTATCACTCCATCATTCTGAGCCCTGACTGAGAATCGCACATTTGAAATGAGTCATGGTACACACAGTCTCTCCTTTCTTCTGACACATGCTGAGGAAAGACTCACTCCTCCACATTGTCATTTTAACTTCCTGATATGCGACTGGAAAAATAGGAATTTCAGTCAAACGCCATTCATGTCAACAAGAGTTGCTGTGCTACGGAGTGACTATTTTACACCCTACAGGCCACACACAGTACTACAGGAGAGCCAGTGTCTATTTTACACCCTACAGGCCACACACAGTACTACAGGAGAGCCAGTGTCTATTTTACACCCTACAGGCCACACACAGTATTACAGGAGAGCCAGTGAGTATTTTACACCTTACAGGCCACACACAGTACAACAGGAGAGCCAGTGACTATTTTACACCCTATAGGCCACACACAGTACTACAGGAGAGCCAGTGACTATTTTACACCCTACAGGCCACACACAGTACTACAGGAAAGCCAGTGACTATTTTACACCCTACAGGCCACACACAGTACTACAAGAGAGTCAGTGACTATTTTACACCCTACAGGCCACACACAGTACTACAGGAGAGCCAGTGTCTATTTTACACCCTACAGGCCACGCACAGTACTACAGGAGAGCCAGTGTCTATTTTACACCCTACAGGCCACACACAGTACTACAGGAGAGCCAGTGTCTATTTTACACCCTACAGGCCACACACAGTACTACAGGAGAGCCAGTGACTATTTTACACCCTACAGGCCACACACAGTACTACAGGAGAGCCAGTGTCTATTTTACACCCTACAGGCCACACACAGTACAACAGGAGAGCCAGTGTCTATTTTACACTCTACAGGCCACACACAGTACTACAGGAGAGCCAGTGACTATTTTACACCCTACAGACCACACACAGTACTACAGGAGAGCCAGTGACTATTTTACACCCTACAGGCCACACACAGTACTACAGGAGAGCCAGTGACTATTTTACACCCTACAGGCCACACACAGTACTACAGGAGAGCCAGTGTCTATTTTACACCCTACAGGCCACACACAATACTACAGGAGAGCCAGTGTCTATTTTACACCCTACAGGCCACACACAGTACTACAGGAGAGCCAGTGTCTATTTTACACCCTACAGGCCACACACAGTATTACAGGAGAGCCAGTGAGTATTTTACACCTCACAGGCCACACACAGTACTACAGGAGAGCCAGTGACTATTTTACACCCTACAGGCCACACACAGTACTACAGGAGAGCCAGTGACTATTTTACACCCTACAGGCCACACACAGTACTACAGGAGAGCCAGTGACTATTTTACACCCTACAGGCCACACACAGTACTACAGGAGAGCCAGTGTCTATTTTACACCCTACAGGCCACACACAGTACTACAGGAGAGCCAGTGACTATTTTACACCCTACAGGCCACACACAGTACTACAGGAGAGCCAGTGACTATTTTACACCCTACAGGCCACACACAGTACTACAGGAGAGCCAGTGACTATTTTACACCCTACAGGCCACACACAGTACTACAGGAGAGCCAGTGTCTATTTTACACCCTACAGGCCACACACAGTAGTACAGGAGAGCCAGTGACTGTTTTACACCCTACAGGCCACACACAGTACTACAGGAGAGCCAGTGTCTATTTTACACCCTACAGGCCACACACAGTAGTACAGGAGAGCCAGTGACTGTTTTACACCCTACAGGCCACACACAGTACTACAGGAGAGCCAGTGTCTATTTTACACCCTACAGGCCACACACAGTAGTACAGGAGAGCCAGTGACTGTTTTACACCCTACAGGCCACACACAGTACTACAGGAGAGCCAGTCACTATTTTACACCCTACAGGCCATAGAGAGGCCAAACCCACATATTCTCAGAGATTTAAACCCAGTTCTTCAACCCCACTTCACTGCCCCTAGTATAGCTGCCTATGGTTTAGCTGTGCTCTAGTTTGGCTGCACCCTGGTTTAGCTGTACCTTGGTTTAGGTCTGTCCCGGTATATTTGCACCCTGGTTTAACTGCGTCCTGTGTGGATGCCAGACCAGGAGGACCTACCACCAAATGGTGAAACAGCAGCTCCCAGGACAAGCTCATCTTCTGGTTCAGAAGCATGTCAGTGAAGTCATGGATGAAGTATCCTAGGGAGGAAAAAACAAAAGAGCATCGCTGGCATTTTTGATTTGACGGTTGCAGCCAGTGACTGGCCCGTTCACACCCTGATGTAATGGTTACCCCAGCTACCCTGGAAACAGCAGAAAACAGTAACCAAGGTGGCAGGTACTCGAGGGTGAGGTGGGGAGGGGAGCTGTGTACGAGCCCCTCACCCGCCTCGCGTGCAGACAGCGTTCCACAATTAAACACAACAAGGCTTGGTCCAAAGAGAGGCTGTTACCGTGGCGATGTAAGAGTATTACATAACCGTGCGATATGGAGCCTATTCTCCATTAGAGGCTGTTTAAACCCCTCTCTGCCCATCCACTGCGGTTACAGATCCGTGTCAGGCCACCAGCCGACCACCAGTCTAAAACACCTGACATGTGTCAAACACACACGTGTGTCAAACGCACATATGTGCGTAGCTGGAAGCATTGAACATGACTCCACTCCAAACCGGAGTAACAGACCTTTCTGGTTTTGACCAATTGGACAACATTAGAGGGGTGTGTGTAGGGGCAAGGGGGTTGGGTGGGGGGATTCTTTTGACACTCCGGGCACTCAACTCCTCTCTGCTTCAGGAGGTACGGGAGATTCCAGTTGATAACAAGAGTTTCTGATGCCGTATTACAGTACAGAACCTCCATTGTATCAGACCACGCCTCCTCATTAATCTTCACGATTTGTCAAGTTGGAATGTTTGTGTTTTGAGCGTACGGAGGCAGAGCTGTCTATAATATGAACACGCACCACTGAGCTACCTGCTGAGTCTAAAGAATCTGTGTAAACACTTGTATGGGCTTCCCTCCCTGCACCTGTCTGTGAGAAGACTACACCTGTCTGTAAGGAGACTACTCCTGTCTGTAAGGAGACTACGCCTGTCTGTAAGGAGACTACGCCTGTTTGTGACAAGACTACACATTAAATTACAGGTATTTAGCCTATCCGGAGCGACTTAGGCAGCTTTTGAATTATTATTATTTTTTTTTACATATGGTCCATTCATACAGCTGGATATACACTAAAGGAATGCAGGTTAAGTATCTTGCTCAAGGGTAGACCTACCTGGGAATCAAACCTGCAACCTTTAGGTTACAAGACCAGTTCCTTACCCATTATACTACAGTGACACCTGTTGTGAAGCGAGAAGACTACACAAACCCTGGCATGTAAGGGTTAATATATTACTGGACCATGATGCATGCACGTGGAAGAGGGAACAGGGCTTGTACTACACATCCGCAGAGTCTGATTGCACACACACACACACACACACACACAAGTCAAACATTAACATGCAAACCAGTGATCGCATGCGTTCTTTGAAATCCTTTTAGCCCGTCAGATGCCAGGAACACACCTGCAGATTAACTACCGACAAACGAGGCGTCTGTTACTGCCTTCACGTTCGGGCCATGTTTCCGGTTACGGTAACAGTATTCCGTTGAAAATTCTCAAGGGGGATCTGCAGAGGTGTTTTTGCCAGTGTTTACCATGCGGCATCTAAGCAGGTCACATATTTAAAGTGTGAATTTCAAACCCAAGTCTGACGGGGGAGCCTGTTGCAGAGGAACAGTGGACGGTGCCAGTATTCTGGAGCCCCTTCTAACGAGAGGCATGTTGGGAAAAACGTTGAAAGGTTGAAAGGGGGAAGGGGGCGGGGTGTTGTAGCTGTGCCTGTTCCCCTCCTGCCCCTTTTTCCTCTTTCTCCTGCCTGCTGCCCTGTGTGGGTTTTTCGTAATAAATAAATATCTCCTTCAACCAGCCTTCTGTCTCTGAGTCCTGTATTTCGGTCCTATCCTGAGTATCACTGTAATACAGTACCTTTGTGTGACAACCTCTGCCCCCCACCCCCCCTCTCAGTTGTTTTTTAAATCTGTACTTGGGGAACAAACCCACTAGTTCCTTTACTCTACTAAACATCCTATTTTGAAACGAAAACGTGCCTGCATTTATTTTTCTACTTGCAAATGGAGGAATAAATTCAACTCTTAAAAATTCCACAGGCTCAAAAACAAAACTTTTTAATAGTTTGTTTGCATATAAAATGTGCCATACAAGTTGTTGTGTGAATTGATATTCTTTGGGCAGCTGTGGGAATGTGCAACAATTTTCTGTGTGCATTTAAAATTGTTGTATGACTGTGAGCAGCATTGTTTTACATAGAAATGTTCAACTCCAACAAATTAACTCATAAAAATACCTGTGTAAATGTAAAGTACAATACAAGTTATTTTGATGACAAATAACTTGATACTTTCATTCACAATTCTTAATTGCATTAGTTATTTGGATGTGAGAGAAATAGTTTTTTAAATTTAGCAATACATCTTTACAAGTGCTGTTTTTTTGTTTAGAAGAATGAAATATTGTGAATGATGCAGACAGGCGAGGATACCTAACGGTTTACATGTTGTACATACGACCACGTGAGTATAAAGTAACGGCCTCTTTTCTCTGACCAACCGACTTTCTCATAATTTATCGCGCAGGCGGTGTAAAGTACGGTGGCTGTTATTCATTCCCCCGAACATTCATGGATTTACAATCGGATACCGAGACACGTAATGACCGTATCACCCTACTCACGTGCGCGATTTGGCATTTGTGCGCGCACATCTTCTCACTTTCAGGTGAAAAAGGGCGCCGTTTGCGCGTCTACCGACTCGACCGCTTTCACCTCAACATCACTGCCTGTGTTTTCTTTGATGATACACTTAGTCAATTATAGCTACTGCATCTGAATAAATGAAAAATGACCGACCTCATTACTGACTGACCAATGAAATTCACTATTGATTTGAATCGAGGTTGGTTATAGTCATCCTTGATCTAATGTATCACCAAGTGACACACAAAGGCAGTATAAAATGTATCAGAGGTAGAAAAAATAGAAAGGAAGTGATCGACTGTTTAGCGCAACAGACAGGTATAACCAGATTTAGTACCGTCTGACATAACAGTGGAACATTTTAATTACCAAGTAAATCAAATTGCTTTAATAATACTTTTTTTTTGTTTTGCGTATGAATAGGCTATATAGGCCTATGCATTTTATTTACCGCTCTCGCAATTAATCTCAAGTTCAGACTCCTAACACTTACCGATAGACACTGAGACCAGCGCGTGCGAAAACACGGAGTGGGTGGATATGAGGTCTTCGGCCATCTGAGGATGCAAGTAGAAGCTACGTGGGAAAAATAAAATGTATTTTTTTACCAACACCAACACTTAACGGTTACTATAATATTCTACAGCTAACAGGTTATCAGACTACAAATAAGTAACGATGAGTGAATAAAACGATTCCACGAGAGATGGAAAATGCGGGAAACCCTATTATTAATTAATGTTAGCCATCAAGACAGATGGAAGGGCACGTGGAGCGGGTTATAGTATAGCCACTCACCAGAGCACAGCCCAGGTCCCAGTTATGAGACTGTGCAGGAAAGAAGTGCTAATGTTGCTCCATTTCCATGGGTTCTTGCGCGCTGCATCTGGCATCGGGAGCCTCTTCAGTCCAGAGTTCGCGAGTTTAAAAAAGCCCACGGAGCATCCCGTTGTCAAAATAGCGGAATTCAGTTCCATTTCTCCAAAAACAGACCCTTCCAGTCCACAGGGGGAAAATTACACTAGGTCTACTCCACGCGTGCGCTTTCAAACTCTTCGCTACCTTGTTGAAAAACTTCCCTATTTTGACCTTGGTTTAATATTTAATAAAACATGTCATACTTCTTCTGCATTTTTTTGTTGTTAAATCACGAAGATCGTACCACATACAATACTATCTGTTCCATCTATAGCTGCAACGCCTATGTGTTAGTATAGACTATCCGCCTGTGGGAAAGATGAATGCACATTTGCTGAAGTGTGTGGTCATTGCCAATATTTCTGGCACGATGTTGTGGTTGAAATTGGCTGTGAAACTTCGTTTCCTTTAGCCAATAGTCTCCGCCCCACGATGGAGAGGTGCGGCTACAGAACTCAGTCACGCGTCTTTCTCTCTCCCGCCTTTGTATCATGCCTTAACCTACGTCACATGGTAAACACTGAGGAGAAAGCGCCCCTTTTCACAAAGTTCAACCAAGGAATTTGACAGTGTAAAAAAAATGCCTTCCTGAAAACGCGTAGAACTTCGCATCGGTAATCAGAAAATCCCAGCGTGGTAGCCTATTCTGCAGTATGTCTACATTAGAGATGCTATTTTTAAATTTTTACATCATCTGGATGTAATGAAGGTTTATGTTTACAGCGAAGGCCTCGGCGAGGAGTTCATCAATTCACTATCTGCTCCAGTAACAGCAGACTGCTTTTTGTTTGCTTGTTTGTTTGTTTTAAAACGGACAACATAACCCCGAGGAATAGGATCATTGACTTAAATTGGGGGAGAAACCCCGACTCACAGGAATATACCAGATAATAGTTGCTACACACGTCCTAACCAACGTAATCCTATAATTATTATGCTTATTGTCGTCTGCGAGACTCGTAGAAACTGCAAGGGCGTGCTGAAGTTAAACCACAGGAATTATTTCGTCCCCCTGAAATGAGAATACATTTGTTGTAGAGCAGAGCGACATCGCCTGGCATTCGGGCGACTGCTCTGCGCACGTGCATGCGGGCGGTCCGTTTGTTTTCCCCATTATATTCAGTGGGGAAATGGATAGTCTGCTTTAAAAGATGTGACACATTCATGCCCACAGAGTGTTGGACCCAAAATGGTTGCTCTCAGGGATTCAGTCGCATTTTAGTAAAAAATCATGTGACGATTATTATTATTGTTGCTCTTCTTTCTTTATTAGTTTAAATGGGATTCCGCATAAATTAACTTTGCATTGGGCGCAGGGGACTCGAGGCTGTTTATTTTACACTGTTCTATCAAACATATACACGCCCAGAGTACTTACTAAAAGTGAAGATTAATATTGCCCAAAAACTGGTCTTAATGGAGGGCTGTGCCCCTGCTCTGACCATGTTGCGCGTGAGTGACCAACCCCCCACCCCACCCCACTTCCCTTATGATGTCACATTTCCATTACAGCACCGCCTTTTGCTTTTTGGGGCTATGATGAGATTTGCAACAAAAAAAAAACACATATCGCTGGAACATCACAGAATAAAGCATTTTGTAGTTTACGCACATGGAGTAAAAATACAGCGGCGTTCTCTCCCCCGAGCATACTGGCACAAGGCATTACTTAAACCAATATTGAACAGAAAACGTCTCCGCGTGATTCCCATGCTATTTTCAAGACCCAACGCGCCTATATCTATAATAAAGTCCTACAGGGATGGCATTTCACAGGACGTTTAGTGGTTCTGAAACAGTAAACGTTGCTCTCGGGCGCGATGGTTTTGTCACGGTATAGCTTAACGACAAGCAACAATAATACGAGTTTAGTTGTTGTTGAATGTAGACCACCATAAAGGGGATACGCGGAGTTGTTGAATGGTGCCTACAGGTGGCAGCGCGTGGAATGGCAATGATTGTCGCAAGATGTGCAGAGTCACGCACTTTGCCCCCACGTTAGCCGGCCCCTTTGTTAACCCTGTTGCTTTGTCAGCCGTTCTCTATTCTATTTACGTAACCGTGAGTGTTAATACACTGCGCCCATTACTTTTGCCTTACAGTTTTTTAACCGTCACTCAATACATTTTCTTTCGTTCCCTCTTATTTAACCGCGGATCGGTTTCCAAACGACGTCCCCAAATGGAAACATTGCGCTGACAGCTGTAACAGCGCTACAATAAACGTTTCCCCCCTCGACCACACGACCTGTCCCGTGCCCCCAGAAAACATCCTGAGCACGAGGTCGGTAGGAGGGTGCTGTCGTTGCCGGGGTAACGGGGCCCAATTCCATCCCAATTGGTCCACTGTCGCCTACGACTGCATCGCAGCCGGAAAGTGACAGAATCTCTGGACCTGCTTGAGGGCGATAATTTCATAAAGGGGTCATTGAACGGATAAATCTATTTCTATTTAGAAGGCCGTGTGTCTGTCGGGGACGAGTGAGATGTTTGGGAGACTTTCAAGTGAGTAAAATGAAAACATATTATTTTATTGGCTTCATTATTAGCACCGTATAGCCATATATTGACACAAACATATCTGTCCAGTGGTGTAATTTCTCACAAAACCTAGTCAAACTCACAAACCTATGCGTACAATTTTAGAGCAACGTTGCTAAGTTTTTCTGAAATTAATTATCTCTCCAGACAGTGTGAGAGCCGATGTGTCACCTTAGGGCATGGCGGCCTTCAAGTCCGCTAAACCCACACATTGGAACGGGAGCTAATTTTTTCATACCGTTTATGTTCTTAATTTCCACCATTTCTGATGTCTCGTATCGCAGATTTACAGGCAACAATAGCCTATACTGTTTTATTGATCCGCTTTGCAGAGTTTGATTCAACGTTTTAGCAATGCTGCTACAAAATCTGTCCAGTACCCCACAAAAAAAGAAAGCAAAATGCTGATGTCATTGGGAGTGGTTTGGCATACACAGCTGTGGATAGGGTCCATCGGCCTGTTAGGTATTCGATTAGTATTTCCGTCGAACTGTATTGTACCTCGAAAATTATCCGGAGTAGAGGCCTACCGTAGGCCGTACATTTTCTAGGACTTTATTAACGTCGAATTAAAGTACCAGCACCATTTAAAGGTTTTAACAAACGAGTAAAAGTGTATCATACTATAGTAATTGCATTGCTTTATTAATAATAATAAAAAAAACATTAAAAAATATTTATTTCTCATATCCTACTGAGACCTGGCTAAAAAAAGTTATTTTTTTAACATAATAGCTACAAGTGTCTTGGGTGACATTAACTTGCTGCAGTGAAAATATTTTCAAAAACATTATTTTATTTTTTATTGAATGTCCCTTGCAATGTAGGTTTCAGTATAAATGGTTCTTCAAATTAAGGCAAAAGACTCATGTCCCTTACAGGGGACACCTGTAACCGTGTCTCAAGAAGTTAGTGGGAGCTGCTTTTGCGGTCAAAGTTTGCATCGTGGTTTCGGACATTTTCTGCCCCCAAATGAACCTGGATCCACGATGAGCTATCCTTAGTCAATCCCGGTTGAAGTCTCACATGTGTTAAATGAAAATTAAACCGAGGCGGAAATCCAGGGGACATAAAGTAAAAGTCCTACCATGTGTTTCTTCCACCCATAGACTCAGCCAGCTGATTTTGCTAATTAGTTCTACCTCCTCACTGAATAATTATGTTAATTAGCAAATCCAGGTGATTGGAGCAAAATACTGGGGAGGACTTTTACTTTATGTCCCCTTCTGAAATGAAACCTATGATGATGGAGGGGTCAGTGTTTGGGCATGGAACCCATGTACATGTGATTTTGTGTGGCCTCTCAGGAAAGACCAGTATGGAGCCGGAGCCGGACTCTGACTCGGAGGAGGTCACTGAGGAGGTGTGCCTGGAGTCTGAACTCCAGGACGGAGAGTAATAACCGCTGGGACACCTGCAGCATGCTCTTACTTGTCCCTCACCTGTCACCTGTCCCTCACCTGCTCTTACCTGTCCCTCACCTGTCACCTGTCCCTCACCTGCTCTTACCTGTCCCTCACCTGTCACCTGTCCCTCACCTGCTCTTACCTGTCCCTCACCTGTCACCTGTCCCTCACCTGCTCTTACTTGTCCCTTACCTGTTCTCATGTTTTCACCTGTTCTTACCTGTCACCTGCTCTTACCTGTCCCTCACCTGTTCTCATATGTTTTCACCTGTTCTTACCTGTCCCTCACCTGTTCTCATATGTTTTCACCTGTTCTTACCTGTCCCTCACCTGTTCTCATATGTTTTCACCTGTTCTTACCTGTACCTCACCTGTTCTCATATGTCCTCACCTGTTCTTACCTGTCCCTCACCTGTTCTCATATGTTTTCACCTGTTCTTACCTGTACCTCACCTGTTCTCATATGTCCTCACCTATTCTTACCTGTACCTCACCTGTTCTCATATGTTTTCACCTGTTCTTACCTGTACCTCACCTGTTCTCATATGTTTTCACCTGTTCTTACCTGTACCTCACCTGTTCTCATATGTCCTCACCTGTTCTTACCTGTCCTTTACCTACAATCACCTGTCCCTCACCTCACCTGGGGCCTGTATCAGGAAGCAGGATTACTTAGCTGGATAACTGCACTGAGTAAGAGAAGCAGGATTACTTAGCTGGATAACTGCACTGAGTAAGAGAAGCAGGATTACTTAGCTGGATAACTGCACTGAGTAAAATCCAGAACAGCTCTTTATACTTCAGTCCGTGTTCCAGATTTGGGAGGGTTCTGGGTTTTACTCAGTGCAGTTATCCAGCTAACTCAGTAATCCTGCTTCTCTTACTCAGTGCAGTTATCCAGCTAACTCAGTACTCCTGCTTCGTGATACAGGCCCTCACCTGCTTACGCTCTTACCTGTCCAAACCTGCACTTGGGGCTTTGTTGCTATGGTGCGGTGTATTTATGATGACTGATTTTGGGGTGACTATCATGACTGTGTGGAGAATCTTCAGTAGCGTGAAGTTTGTAGGTTCAAATCCCCACAATTTTACCTTTGAGCAACATGCTGAGTACCAACAGCTACACTAAACTGTACAGTTACTGAATACATGAATTACATATAAATGTAAAACAAACTGTGTAATCTGTAATACATAGCACTCAATGCCATTTGTAATTAAGTGTTGCCATGGAAGCAGTTGTTCTGTAACCATGTTCTGACCACTCAGATTGTTCCTTTGGCCCTTATATGGCCATATGGCAGTTGGCGGGCGATTATGACCTCACAGGTTTTGTTGCCTGGGAACGGCCAATTAGAAGCAGCCCTGACGTGTGCTCATCCCCCCAGGATGATGGAGGTGGAGGTTGGGCATCACAACGTCCTGCTGGTGCGGAGCGGAGGCCAGTACAGCGCCATAGGGAACCAGTGCACACACTACGGGGCTCCCCTCAGCAAAGGTGAGAGGTCAGAGTTCACAGGTCAAAGAGCAGAACAGTGGCCATGGTAACCTTCCCCAAGCATGTACCCATCCCCCTGAGACGCACCACACTGTTGAAGTGAGTCTTACACCACTGGTGTTAACCAGCCAATCACAGTGCTTTGCGGTGGAACTCAATAGCGCTGTTGCATTCCACTGCAAAGCACTGTGATTGGCAGAAGTAAGCGAATGACAGATAACACATGGGATGGAAGCGCTAAGGCTTCTGGGGTTCGTAGTACTGTGGGCTGAAAGCTGAGATTCTCCATTCTCCTCAACACTGCTGGTTTATTTACATGGAGTATTTCCTGTGGGACTGTGGTGCTGTAGGATTGTGGGTCTGTAGGTCGGTAGTGCTGTGGGTGTGTAGGGTTTGTGAGTCTGTAGCTTTGTGGGTCTGTAAGTGGCGTGGTGGTTTGTGTCTGCAGTCCTGTGGGTCTGTGGATCTGTAGGTCTGTAGGGGTTGTGTCTGTAGTTTTGTGGATATGTGGGTCTTTAGTGCTGTAGGGTCCATAGGTCTGTGGTGGTTTGTGTCTGTAGCACTGTGGGCCTGTAGGTCTGTAGTATTTGCATCTGTAGGACTGACGGGGGTCTGTGGTGCTTTGTGTCTGTAGTACTGATGGGATTTCTGGTGGTTTGTGTCTAGTACTGACAGGGGCTGTAGTACTGACGGGGGGGGGCTGTGGTCTGTAGTACTGAAGGGGGGGGCTGTGGTCTGTAGTGCTGACGGGGGGCTGTGGGTCTGTAGTACTGACGGGGGCCTGTGGGTCTGTAGTACTGACGGGAGGCTGTGGGCTGTAGTACTGAAGGGGGGTCTGTGGGTCTGTAGTACTGACGGGGGTCTGTGGGTCTGTGCTACTGATGGGGGTCTGTGGGTCTGTAGTACTGATGGGGGTCTGTGGGTCTGTAGTACTGATGGGGGTCTGTGGGTCTGTAGTACTGATGGGGGTCTGTGGGTCTGTAGTACTGCTGGGGTCTGTGGTACTGACGGGGGGCTGTGGGTCTGTAGTACTGATGGGGGGCTGTGGTCTGTAGTACTGCTGGGGGTCTGTGGTACTGACGGGGGTCTGTGGGTCTGTAGTACTGACGGGGGGCTGTGGCCTGTGGTACTGGCGGGGGTCTGTGGGTCTGTAGTACTGACAGGGTTATGTGGGTCTGTAGTACTGACGGGGGGCTGTGGGTCTGCATTACTGACAGGGGCTGTGGTCTGTTTTACTGCCGGGGGTCTGTGGGTCTGTAGTACTGACGGGGGGCTGTGGGTCTGTAGTACTGACGGGGGGCTGTGGGTCTGTAGTACTGACGGGGCCTGTGGGTCTGTAGTACTGACGGGGGGCTGTGGGTCTGTAGTACTGACGGGGGCTGTGGGTCTGTAGTACTGACGGGGGGCTGTGGGTCTGTAGTACTGACGGGGGCTGTGGGTCTGTAGCACTGACGGGGGCTGTGGGTCTGTAGTACTGACGGGGGGCTGTGGGTCTGTAGTACTGACGGGGGCCTGTGGGTCTGCAGTACTGACGGGGGGGGGGGGGGGGGGGGGGGGGGGGGCTGTGGGTCTGTAGTACTGACGGGGGCTGTGGGTCTGTAGTACTGACGGGGGCTGTGGGTCTGTAGTACTGACGGGGGGCTGGGGGTCTGTAGTACTGACGGGGGCTGTGGGTCTGTAGTACTGACGGGGGGGCTGTCCTCTCTGTTGCAGGGGCGTTATTGGGGAACAGGGTGCGCTGCCCCGTGGCACGGGGCGTGCTTTAATGTGAAGACAGGAGACCTGGAGGAGTACCCCGGCCTGGACTGCCTGCCCTGCCACAAGGTACCCCCCACCCCGAAAAGCCACAAGGTACCCCCACCCCGAAAAGAGGGGGCCCCGTGCAGGCTCATCCCACCAGGACAACAAAAACCCCACTGTCTGTTACGCCCTGCTAAAACACACACTATACCCCAAACCTAAGTGCTCCTTATAACATCGTTATAACACTGCCCCAATTACTGTCACCTTCCATCTAGAACAATGCATGTTGCTAAAAATTTTATTTTCATTTTATCTTCCCTTGACATTTTTTGTGTGTTTCTTAGCCGTATTATACAATCTCTGCCTCAACGGAGGGGGGAGTGGGCGGGGTTTAGAACGGAGGGGAGTGTGGGCGGGGTTTAGAACGGAGGGGAGTGGGGCGGGGGTTTAGAACGGAGGGGAGTGGGCGGGTTTATAACAGAGGGGAGTGGGCGGGGTTTATAACAGAGGGGAGTGGGCGGGGTTTAGAACAGAGGGGAGTGGGCGGGTTTATAACAGAGGGGAGTGGGCGGGGTTTATAACAGAGGGGGAGTGGGCGGGGTTTAGAACAGAGGGGAGTGGGCGGGTTTATAACAGAGGAGGAGACTTCTTTGATTGTATACACAGGACCCCAGCGAGACTAAAAATCCTGCACCTTTAAATATAGTGCATGTCACAGTCAAAGTGACTTCACACGTACACCAACTAGAGCAACTAGAGCAACTAGAGCAAAACATGCCAAACCCAGGTTTGAGTGTTAGTGGGATTTATGAATACACAACTGTTCTTTTTTTTGGTCTCATGACCTAGCTCAGGCCCTACCATGACCCACCAGTGGATCCCAATCGAATCCCACTTTGAGGGACACGACAGCTAAAGGATGCCAGTCCAGCTGAGTTCAACCAATACCTGGGTACCACGTGTGGTTATTCCATGACTTGTGGTAACTGATTTTATTTTATTTTTAAAGGTAGAAGTGGAAAACAGCAAAGTCTACGTGTCAATAAACAAACAGGTAGACTACAGCTTTCAACTCCGTTCTTGGTATATAAATGGTTTTTATGTATGATGTCAGAAGGGGTGTGGCTCACATTGTGTGATGTCACAAAGGGGCGGAGCTGACCACATCCCTCTGACCTGTCCCCCCCCTGTCCCCCCCCCAGTCTCTGAAACAGAGGAAGAGGGTGAAGCAAATGGGAGGCGAGACCCAGGGGTCATCCACACCGTGCTGTTGATTGGAGGAGGTGAGGAAGGGGCCCCGT